>JAJVSH010000020.1:103805-249671 GCA_021460005.1 Tetramorium alpestre | reverse complement strand
ATCAAGTATCTTTAGAAATATTAGATAAAAGGATAGAAACAAACTCGAGAATTTTAAAGCAAATTCTTAATTTTATGCAAATATCTATGCGACTTTTCATACGGTCGAGAAAGAATGGAGTTGATGCATAAAACTCACACGTTCAAAAGCGCGAAAAAACATTAATATGGAAGAGAAAGTTTCTTACATCAGGAAGTTTAGAGTCACTGTTGATTATTGCGGATTGATTGCCACGATAATTGCGCTGACAGATTCGTGCAAACATCGTGCGGCGACGATTTCCAAGTTGTGCAAAGAAACGAGAATTCGCGTTATCGCCGATTTTGCAAAATTTAGAAGCAACGGAAATGCAACGAATTTTTCCAACGATTAAGCTGGTTATTCGCGTACGGATGTATTATTCGAATCGCGAAGCGTGCGTCCTGTCTTGCTTAACTATCTTTACTTAGCTATTCCTGTATAGATCACAGTTTCGATTGTAATGTGCAAGATATTCCAATAGAAGTCGATTAAAGAACGATTTTCTATTTTTGCTATTGAAAATTAATAGTTAAGAAATCTTGAAACGAAATATTAGTATCAACAATCTCTATATCAAATATTTTGCGAAAACTCATGATTAACAATTTTCAAATGTAAAAAACTTTGATAAAATAGAACACTTTTCTCGCCTTATAATGATTTTTTTAACCGCTATACAAACCATTTACCAAATTGAACTTTTGGATTTATTCTAGGATTTCTACGACATAATACTACATTTATGGATTGTTTTAAGGCACGCTTATTGAACAATTGATATGCCGCCACGTAGAGATAAAGCAGAAGATGACTAAAACTAATACTTCAAGATATTGTCCAATTAATATGTAACAAAAATAAAATATACATTTATTAAAAACGTATTTTATATCTCTAATCAATCAAACTAATACTGTAAAAGACCGCAGGCAATATTATTGAAACATATATTAACTTGAAACATTTTTCAGAATTTCTTTTTCGTTGCTTAATTAAAAAATTATTTAATTTGTTAAATTTAGTTTATTTAGTTTATTAAAAAAATACGTCTAACTTTATATTTTTTTAAACTGTTTAATATCTGTTTTAATCGGATCTCAAATATTGCTGCATTTTGCGATATTACTTTAATTAGAGACATAATGCAAAACGAATAAATCAATTTTCAGATTTATCGATATTTTCTGATATTTCGCATCTAAATATAATTTAATTTATGCGAAATATTAATCAGAATATATATTGTAATATTAGTTTGTGATCACGTTACTTTTGCCTTTTTTTCCCTACGTGTGCCGATCGGTACGCCTGATATATCGCAGGGCATTTTAGTTTTGATTAATATTGAGCATGTATATTATATATATATGTGTATGTATATAATATATATATATATATATATATATATATAATATTATCGCTTTAGATTTGAGCTATTCTTAACGACTAACATAAACCCGACGCCGACAACATCGTCCCGGCGCTATCCTCTCGCATTAGCGCATTGTTCCTTTACGCAAGGGACATTGCGTAATGCAAATGCTACGAGATTAACCCTTTGGCTGCGAAGGGCGCGATACGCCAACGTAAAATTGTGATATCTATGACAGCGGAGGGAGAAAACGGATCGGCAGATTATCATAAGGATCCCAGGATCTAAAAATCAAGGGCTGCGACTTAAAATTTAGAGCTTAATGCTAGGCCCGTATTCTTGTCATACATTCAAAATGATTAGATGTATATAATCGTATATAATCCCATTTTATGTTTATCTTGTTTGCATCAGATGTTAAGCAGGATTAAATGGTCGCTTGTGAGTGTCAACGCATACGATGACAGTACAGTCCTCCGGAAGAGCAGAAATTCAAACAGATCTTTAGAGATTTGAGAATTGATAGATCTGCTCTTTCTTAAAATAAAATATCGACATTCCCTGTATGTTTTCTCAAAGGAATGCAGGGTCGCTAAATGTATATACTTGCAACTGATCCTCTTGGAATATACGATAGCTCGTTCCTCAAATAATGTTCAAGTGTTCAATCTTCAATATCATGCGTATATACATATAAACGTAGCGACACACAATTTCAACATCGTTTTTCCACCACTATTTCGTCGTAAACACTGCTATACAAAAAGTCTAAAAATCACATTATTAATCCATTCAGCGGCGCCCGGAACCTTTCAGATCCAGCTTCGTATACAAAGTTAATATTTTTGGCAGCATCAGTTGTAAAAAAAAAAAATAGAGAAATGTATAATTAATATCATTTATTCGTACTTTGAGAGTTCCCTTTTTATTTCGTACTCAGTATGTATAGGCACTTGTTAATTAATCGTCATTAGTTATATATTTTTTACTATACCTGTCATATTAATTTAAAAAGAAAAAAGTTTACAGATACAAGTTAAAAGATGCACAGTAAAATTCAAAAATTAACAAATTAAAATTTAGAGAAAGGGTTTGAGAAATAAACATAGAAAACAAAATTTTGTTACACGAGTCCGCATATACTCGGGCGTCACTTCCTACTACGCTGTTTGAGAGTAAAATCCTCTTGAAGTTCAGCCCCTTGAAACTAATGGACATCCTAGTCCGTGTTTGCACAAAAAGTCGTTTCCTTTCTATTTGTTTTTCTTTCCTCTTTACATTGTCATGGTCTTGCAAAGCTGTCGTGTGATTGAAAACTATTACAATTATGTATAGTTATCTTTCAGACTCCCGATACTAGATTCCATCTCCCAACATTGATTGCTTAACGAACATTGTTAAATGTACTGGCCACACAATGAATAGAGAATATTATTGGGAGAAATTAATACATTATATACAAAACATTCGACGTATACAATTCGAATTTAGTTTGATATTTTCTGAAAAGATTCTCTGAATTTCTGAAGCTCCAAAGATGTTATTTGAGCCTCCAATAAAGTATATCGGGGATAATTGATTGATTCACTATTTTTGAACGTCTTGTCTGCGGATTCCGATCTCTTCTCGAGAGGACTTTAATATAACAATTCTTTCTTTCCAAAATCGTTGTTACTGTAGTCCTGCTTCAAGGGACTGAATTCGATCGAGGAATCTCCCGTGTTGCTCATCGCGTCAATAATATCTTTCACACTATTCCCTCGTGTCTCCTTCTAAGGATACCGAGGATCCGTCAAGTGCCGCGTCGATGCAGGATACTGCAGATTGTGGTAGGATCTGCTGCGTCTGTAATCACGCGGTAACTGGTTCGAGTGGCGATATGCGACGTAAGGTTCTGGGCAAGGGACATTGGCCGTTCGCGGACCGTTACCCTCGTCCGGTGCTCGCTGTTGCGTTACGGCACCGGGATAGTCCGGCGCTGGGTATTGAGGTTCGCCGACCGCGGATTGGAACTGCGACAGGCCATAGAGAACGCCGATCGATCTCCTCCACATGTCGTTACGGATCTGATTCGGCTGATCTTGTTGCTGTTGCTGCTGCTGCTGCTGCTGTTGCTGCTGCTGCTGCTGCTGCTGCTGCTCCTGAAGCGGCTGCTTGCACTGGCGCCTTCTGCTCTGCGAGGAGCCGCTCTCGGTCGAGTTGCTGTCCTCGCTGGTACCCAAGCCGGGATCCCTCTCCTCGAACACCGCCATGCTCATCGTGAGATTGTCCTGGAGCGGCTTGATGTCGCCCGGACCGTAATAGACTAGATGAGGAAGCGGGATCACGTAAGGCGGCTGTTGCTTCTGCTGTTGCTGCTGCTGCTGCTGCTGCTGCTGTTGCTGCAGCAACTGCAGCTGCAGCTTGCTCGCCTGCAGCTCCTTTTCCTGCGTACTGTTCTTCGTGTTCTCCGCCTCGCCGGGCTCGACCTCACCACCGATGCAGGTGCCGGGCCCGAAGAGGGACAGCAACACCGGCAGCAGGAACATACCGTGCATGGCGCCGATGAAGATCACTAGGAAGACCATTTTGAAAAATACCAGGAAGATATAGGTACCGGCCAATAAGAGGGCCATCAGGCCGAGAATCGTCGAGGCGGCGCCCTGAACGATCGGNAAGCCCAGGCTGTACAGGCTGTCTTTGACTCGGTCCTCCGGTCGCGCATGCTTCGAGCTCATGTAGGCGTAGCAGATGTGCGCGGTGAAATCGACGCTGAAGCCGATGCACATTATCAGATTGATCATGGAGATGCTGTCGAGATTGACGTCCCACAGCGCCATGTAGCCGGCCACTCCCAGCTCGATCGATACGATGCAGAAGGCGACCCACAGGCAGCAGAAGATATTCGGGATGAAGATGAAGCTGATGAGCATCATCACCAGTGCGCCGAATATCATGCATTGGATGCTGGTCGGCCTTACCAGCTCGAACTGGTCGAAGAACACGAAATACGGATGGAACACGCTCGCGTTCAGCGGCGACGCCGCGCATAATCCGCGCAGCTCCTTCACCATGTCCTTTTCCTGATTGGTGCCGCTCACGTTCACCGGCTGTATCAGGAATCGGCTCGCCACGATTTTCTCGCCCGTGCTGTCGAACTTGACGTCCAGGGAGAAGGCGCTGCTCGGGAAGAGCCACTGCTCCTTCAGATTCTTGATGAAGTTATGCTCGTCCGCGATGGTCATGTTCGGGGAATCCAAGTTCGCCACGTAACTGAGCCAGCTGCGGAGCCAGCTCTCGGTGTAAACCGGCGCGCTGATGTACTTACTCGCTTCGAGGCTCCTCGTCAGGTTCTCCATCTGCTGCTGGATCACCGGATCGCTGTAGTTGTATTCACCAGATATTACCACCTAGAAAAACAACGAAACTTCAATTAAAATGTGTTCTTAAAGGTCGGTATTTATAATCAGTTCTTATATTTAAAATCATCTTAAGTATAGATCATCTTAAGATGTTCTAAACCAATCACAGAGCCGTATTAGCATCTTAAGATGACCTTATTTAAGATGATCCTGAAATAAGAACTGACTGAATACCGACCTAAGAATAATTTCTTTTTCAAATCAGAATGAAAATCGCATCGAATCTTTCGCGAGAAAAAAAAATTAGATCACTTTGCACGCTCGAGAATCTTTCATAACGTCCTTGTCATTTTTCTCTCCTTTCTCTTTCTACAATTTACGAAAGTCACGAACGTAACGGTAAATGTCACGGAGAATGTATACGTTGGTCAGGCACCTTTTCGGGAATTCCTTGCGGTATCTCCGAGAAAGTAATTTCGAGAAAGCGCCGTGGTCCGGCTTCCTCTCCCGCGGACCACGTAAAGCCGCAACGTCACGTTTTGTCACGATTATGCAATTTGTTCGATCTCGACACGTTGACGCATTTCGACATGAGCGTTTCGCGAGCGGATCCAATTACGCCGTGTGTCGTTATTAAGAGTTCACCGTGACAGTAGTTTCTCGGCGAATGACTGCGTTTCCGCGCAGTCATCGGAACTTGACGGCTCGTGACGTGGGGGACGTTATTAATATCGCGAGGAAACGCGATAGTGCGAGACCATCTTCGAGAAACGTACTTTCACTACAATGTATCGGACTAACGCGACTAGAGGTAGGGGGGAAAAAGGTCCCAGTGAAATTCTTAGTCTACGCGACCATATCTCTCGCTGTATTCATAATTTTACTTCATCGAAGAGAGATCTCAACGCCGCGCAGAAAAGCGCGCTTAAGCCGCATTGAAATCGCCTCCAAAGCCGCGTTATGAAATGTTCAATTATCGAAGCGGAGGACCTGCAGGACATTTTTTTCTGCAATAAATTGATGCACCTGTCGGAATTTATTTTCTATAAATATCGCGTATCTTTCTGAAAATATATGAATTTAAGACAAACGATTTGTATAAGAACTCAGGGATTCTATTTATAATTTGACGAAAGGAAAGAAAAACAATAAGAAAAATCAGAATATGTACATATATATAAATATATACAGTATATAAAATGAAATTATTTTCGGAAATTTAAAATTCAAAATTTGAGATCGCTTAAAATGGATTTAACCATCTACAATGGCAATATTTAATTAATTCACATTTGTAGAAAAAATGAAATTATTTTCTAAAACTTAAAACGCAAAATTTGAGATTATATTGATATTTAAAATGGATTTAATTCACATTTCTACTATATATATAATATTTAATTACTTTATATTTGTGAAAGTTGAGTTAAAGTAATAAATAAATTAATAAATATCTTGCATTCGATATATAATGATAGAAATACATTTAATATTATTCTAAATATAAATAATAAAATCTCAAAGTTATTTAATTGTCGTAAAATAAAAATATCTTCCAGTTACTTGTAACCATTTTGAAAGAAATATCGAAATGTCGGAAATAAAACGTTGGAGAAAGGGATTCTCCCGGATGCGCGTTTAAATGATCAGCGTGAAATTATTTGGCGTCACGTGATTCGAGTAAACCAAGTGGGGATTTATACGGGAATCTCTCCGATTTAGTTGGTCTCTCTCGTCGATCGATTCGAAGAAGCGTGATGTAACGGACATTGCTTTTCTTGAGGTTCACGCTAGCCAGCCGGAGAAAGTTGTTTGCACGATATCGCGCCGTGTCGAGGGGAGCACGTGACATAATTGCGCGTACCGGATTATGCGTGGCAGTTTCAAGCGTAACGCACTCCGTTCTTCCGAATATTTCTTTTTTTACGCCGCTCATGAGGAAACATTTCCCCGAGGAGTTGGAGACCGGAACTCTCTAAATATTGACCGATGCTTTCAAGACATCGCCGTCGACAGGGTAACGGAGACTATCGCGGTTGTAGAAACGCATTATTTTGCATAATCAGTAAAGTAGTGCCAAAAAATGCTATTAATCAACAATCGAGGTGTCGGATTGACATTCTTTTGTGTGTCACAAGTGTTTGACTTAGTCGCAACTTTTTCTTGATTTTTCTGATATTTGGACAAAATTTGTGAGAAACGACAATATGTTAAGACATTTTAAAAAAGATTGCACACGTAATAAAAACTTACATCCCGATTACATAGCGAGTTTCTTAACAATCGAATCAAAATTTGCGAATATCTACCTGTATCCTGTAAGGATACTCTCTGAAGTAATAATCCTCACGGTCGTAGAAGACGATCGAGTAGGAATCTTCCTTGGAAAGTTTGCGTCGATCCAGGCCCTCCTTAAGAGTCGTAAGTCCATAAAGAGCGCCGAGTAGATAGCATATAAAGACGAGGATGATAATCGCTTTCACAGGGCGATAATTTAGCGCAGCCGCCAAGTAATCGCGGAACCAAGTCATGCATCCGTGCTCGGGATTGTCGATTGGATTGTGAGGATCGTCGGGATCAATTCCGCCGGAGCAGAACGCTCTGTACAGCCACGAGCGATGAGCTGAAATGTTTCGTTCAAGATAATATCATTTAAGATAATAATTCCTTTAAACATATAAAAAAGGACTAATGTACTGAAGAAAACTAAGTTAAGTCGAAATGTCAACCATTATATTGTCGCATTTAGGAGCAGAACTTTCTAACAACTTTAATGTATCTTTTTATGCTCGTATAATTGGCTCTTTACTTTTTTTCTATTTTGCATTGCAAGATATATGTAACGAGCCTAATTTCCTTGTAATTTAAAAAAAAACGACGTTGCTTAGACGTCTTAATAATTCTTTGCGCTTTGATATCTAAGATACTTTATTGCATAATATTATAATCGATCGCGCTTGAATGATACCGAGGCAGCATTGATCTTTTCTTTTTCGGCACTTCGAAGTTTACCGATAATGTTTGGAAAAATAATATATGGAGAAAGCAAACTCTTTCCTTTACATAATGCCGTATGATCTAACGAATTAACGGTTTCCGAACGTAACGCGTGTCTGTCTATTGACGTAACATCGATACGTCACGCAGACGTAACGAGATTTCGAACGGTGGTATTCTGCATAACAACGATCGACTTATAGTGAGAGAAAACAATGACGTAATTGAGATTTACAAGAAATCAGCAATTCGTGTGTAATTAAAGCTGGTATAATTTAATAAATTGTCGAGAATTTATCATGGTATCATAAATCACAAGTTTTATAAAAAGATCTAAATACAACGACGTGAAATAAAAAAAAAAGTTATAATGTTTCAACAGGTAAAAGTGTATTACTTACTTGATTTAGATAGCGGTTCCACTTTGCAGCAGACAACACTGTGCAAATTTCTTTGCTCGCAATAACCGCTGATTGCGACACATCCACTGAAGAATGTTATATGGAATAGGAAAGTGAAGACCACTGCGAAACCTGTCATTTAACACATATTTAATATTAATAATTAAAAATACGGAATCCAATATGCATATCAGAAAGTCGTAGTAAATTTTCGAAATCTAGTTTTGTTGCTTTATTACGTTTCGTATCTCTTATCCTTGACAAAATGTCAAAGTATTGTTAGAGTTTTCGAATACATTGCTTATATACAATTTGATTTATTCAGAGATTTACCTGAGTAAATGCAGAAAATTTGTACTGAGGGGAACGGCGATAAGATACCGATAAAGAAGGATATCATATCCGTTAGGGATGTGATGGTAATGGAAACGGCAGCCTCGCTCAATGTCGCCGCCATTCTTTCGGGAACTGGTTTGGAGATGCTCGTTCTTCTCCAGGCCGCTAACATGACGAAAGTGTCATCGATTCCTATTCCTATAATTGAAAAGCACGATTTACATTCGGCAATTGTAATTTCTGACAAACATGTCTAAGTCATTCTGAAGAAAAAGTAAACTCTAAACTTATTAATATATATCTATATTTTCAAGGAATATATCTATATTTTCAAGAAATTGTTCTTCTTTAGTTTTCTTTCTCTTTCATATTTTTCAGTTGTACGAATTTCTTTAGCGTACGAATTTTTTTCCATTATTATCCAATCCTGAGACAGTTTTAGCTGTTTTTTTTTACATTCGGGATAAAAACGTTAATCGTGAACAAGTTTTCCGAGAAAAATAATGTTGTTTGAAGCAATCAATGCGTTTTTTAAATACATTCAATTATTCCTCGAAAATTTATCACCTTCGGTTAGTTAACATGTCTGTCTTTAACTGTCACGTCCAATTCCTCAGAAAGCATGAATAGTAAATGTGTTCTTCGCAATAAATCAAAACCGCGAGACAATGCATTCCACATTCGCATTGAAATCTTCATTAAAACAATACGTAATTGTTTGTGACTAATGAAGACGTTATTACATGACATTTCCTCTCTTGGGCATTTAATTAAGTTCTAATTGATTCTATTTGAAATTTTTTATAATATAATTACAAATATAATTTATTATTATTTTTATACCTTAATAATTTACTAATTTAGTAAAATTCTTAAATTTTATCACAGAAAGAAAAGTAAATCAATTGACTTTCGAAAAATCCACAAATCGTCTACATTCTCTTTTGCTCAATTTAATTAATCAAATTAAATTGGCCACCGTGCAAGAAACTGTTCTTATTAGTGCTTATTAATGTATTTTCTGATGAAATTCGAGTAAATAACAGTCGTTTCGAGAATTACGGTCAGTCGATTGGATCGAATGAAGCTATTATTATTGGTAAAGACTGATTTTGCTCGGCGTCGGACGCAGGCGAGCGCGACGTCGAAAGGGAAAAGGAGACTTCCGCTTTTCACATAAATCATAGTTCGTTTATTTCGCTCGTATGCATCAGACAGTGCGAGCTAACATGCTTATCGTCGAGAACACGTGTTCGTTTCTACAGAAGCGGCAGAAGATTACGGCATCGTATTGCAAAAAAGGCAAATCTTAGGTCGTTATTTTTCGTTGCTCAACTTAAATGCGAAGTATCAATTTAAATATCGATTATGACAAATTTCCGAGGGGATAATAAAGGTTTACGAAGTAACGCGCGATAGAATTACGTATATAAAGTATCTCAAAATTATGAAAAAATTCTGATGAAATGATGAAAGAATTCTCTCTCTCTCTCTCTCTCTCTCTCTCTCTCTATCTCTCTCTCTGTATCAGATTTGTAAACTATACTTAAAACTGATGCATCTGTATTAAAATGTAAAGCCTTTTATTTAGAAACGTCGTAGTAGTTCCAATTGTAGCTCACCTATCATGAGGAATGGCGCGGCGAGATTGAGGCCGATGAAGTCGATCCCCAGGTAGATGCACAATCCGAAAGCGGCGACCGTCGCCATGGCGGCCGAGAGGTTGCCCAGAAGACCGAGCCAAGGCTTGCTGCGCACCCAGTCGGTCATCATGCACGTCACGACCGAGAACAGGCCCATTATGATGAACGTGCTGGCGAAGTACGGCACGATCGTCTTCGTGTTGGCCTCTAACTCTAGCTCGAGGGTCCTCGAGGCGTATCTCGCGGTGCTAATGTGCTTAAACACACCTCCATCCTCGGCTTTGCCGACGGCCTCCAGAAAAGCTTCCTCCCAAGCGGAGCCGCTGATTCGGGACAAATAAAAAACAGATTAGATTAATACCGAAGAGAACTGAAGAATATACTAAAGACAATATGAATTTAGATATCATCAGGAAATTCTGACCGACGGAAAAAGACGTAGACTTTATTGAATCTTGATTTCGTTCTCTTTCTTAAAGTTTAGCTAGTTTAGCAAAATAATTTAACCCACGATTAAAATTAAAATATATCTGAAACAAATACAGCTAGAAGCACCATCAATATATGCTTTACCATCTTTAACGATAACAATGGGCAATGAATATAACATGGTCGCGAGTGAATCAGACACTTATTATTTGCACGGACGCCGCTGATAGCAATAGATGATTCAATTGGTGATGTCCGACCGGCGACCATGTGGCGAATTAATGAGATACTATTTCTACAAGCGCAACTGATTATTATTATCGTTAAAATATGATTTATAGTTTTCATAAAAATGCGTTTTAAAGTTCTACAACGCATGACAATAAAATAAAATAAGAAACAAACTAAAAGAAAAATTAGACCGCCGTTTATAAATTTAAATTGCCACATGGTATATACTTTAGTTTCATTTTATTTTATCAAGATTAAAATTGTTGGCACATGCCAAAATAGAAATCTATGAAAAAAAACTCTCACTGATATTAACGCGACAATATTCTGCAAATTCTGCAATATTCGTGCATAGGAAGCGTATATTTTTCATGGTACTTCCGTCAGCAAACAACAGCAAGACGTTACTCTGCCGTAGTATATGATTGAAATAACTGGACCAATTCCATCAGCGAGCTCCGACATGTTTACGAACGTGATCGGTAGACTTACATTGCGTCCTGCCGTGGACTGTCGACGGTGATGAAGTAAGCGAGCTGCACCGAGGGCACCGATTCTATGGTGAAATCGTCGTTGACGACGCTTCCGCCGAAGAACAGCGGAAACAGATGAGCGTCCCAGGTGACCGGGTTGAACATGACCGGAAACGTCAGATTCAGCTCCCGACTTTCCACGTCCCTGAAAAAATTCAAGGGTCGATTTGAAACAAGCCGCGAATTAATCCGTTTGTCTTAAAAAGCGCGACTTTTTCACGTGCTCGAGTACACGAAATNATTTAATTATTTATTTATTCTCGTGCGTCTCGCGTACTTTATTATGTGATGCAGATTTAAAATGTCGTTGTTGAAACACTGGTCGAGCCATCGCGCACAAATTTTCTCGTAGGTGAACTCTTCGTCCTCGTATTTCACCGTGACGTTCCTGATTATCCAGTCGAGCTCCCGCAGCTCCTGCCAAATCGCGCTCTTCAGCATATTGTGCCCGCCATCCTTGGAAATCACAATTACGTGACCGAATCGGCCTGCAACAAGCAACGAATCCAATCGATCACTGACCAGGAAATAAGACGAACTATTCTTCCGGTGGTAGCAAAACACGACTGGCTTCTATATTGCACCTGCTTATAAACGCGGCGAGGTAAAAAGTTAATAGGAAGTCCAATTATGAAAATATTTTATAATGAAAACCAGGAGAGTTAAAGGAAGTTTATTTAAAGTTTAGTTAAACCTTATTTTAAAAAAATAACTTGACTTGAGCTAGATTTCTTTTCAAGATTGATGTTGAAAGTTACGATTGCTTCAGATATTTAAAAACGAATAAAAGCGAATATTAAAGGATTACGTATATTCTACAATTTTTCCACAGTGGAATCTTAGACGTCAGAAAGGTATTATCTGTGTCGACTTTCGATTGGAAGGATTACCGGCTCGTTGGATTCACGGAATTCCTCGCGGGCGAAGAAATCGCGAGATCACGGCGGGATGAATGATTGACGAGACTCTCACCTGGTCGGGTGATACGGCCGACATTGAATTGGTGGCTGTAATTGACTTTGAAGTACTGCTCGACTATCGCTCGCTCGGTCTTGCTGGGGCCGTTCACGGGCGAGAAGAGGTATTCCGGGTCGATTTCGTAGTGTATCCTCTGGTAGCCGGTGAAACATATGCACGCCAGCAATATCGGCACGATTATGAAGTAGCCGGGGTGTCGACCGACAATGAGGCCAACCTTGTAAAACGCGCGATTCAAAAAGTCATCGACGCACGTCAAGTGCCACATCTGAAAGCGAAAGTACAATAAACCGTTAATCATTATTCCACCTAATGCGTCATTGGAATATCGAGGCGTGAGACGGAGGTAATGAAAGATTGTAAGGATTTGCGAAGAAGAAAAAAAATTCTTGACGCCTAAAGCTAGACTATTCCTCGGATTAAGACTCGGAAAGTGGATAATTATTAACAATAGTAAGAGCATTACTGCGGATTAGATATTGTCGGATCGTCGGAACATTTTTTTCAAGAGCTCGTGAAATAAAGGAAATATAAAAGTCGGTTTTCGTCTCATTGAAAGGGAAAATCAAACGGTCTACGAAATGACAGAGTCGGAATAATAGTCGCTTCCTGCGAGCGATTCCCCGGCGAACGATTCGCAATCGATAAATCGTTTATTGTGTAGAAATTGTAGAAAGCACGCTCGGTAGTAGGCGCAAGAAACGCTCCGACCTGTCCAATTAGTGTTTTGCATTTACAACACATTGCGCGCGTACTTATACCGCGGTAAATGCAAAGTAAGCTGCTCGGCGAATTGCTGTGTATTATACAAGATTGGATCTCAACGCACCGCGGTTGAACGCGCAACGCGAAAAATGCGCCGTAACATTATTTTTGCCGCCTCCTTTTGTCGTTGTTGCAAAAATTTATTGTTCGCTTAAAGCGAGCGCGCCCGGCAACGATCGCGTCTGCACGCTTATTCAATGCTCCTCGAGGTTAAAATGTGCGGAAAACCTGTCATCCACGTCATAAAGAGTGGCTGACTTGACTTTTTACGATGTGATTTTACGAAAATAAGTTTTCACCGAAACAATCTAATAAAACGCGGAACGAGAGAACACACAATTTATTTAAGATGTCAGAAATATCTTTGATATCGGAGCTCACGAAATATAATATCTCCGCACACGGAGAAATTTATCGAGTGAAGAATTTAACAAGGATACGTGATCAAGAATATGAGATTCCGGATTGAAGGACTGAGTCTGTCCTTACTTTCCCTTCGTATATTTTAGTATATTTTTAAAGAAGTCTGAAATAACGGAGTCTAAACATATGCGGGGCTGGTCCCAAATTGAAATGTCAATTTCAGTCCTGGTGGGTTACAAACAAGCGATTGAGGCATTGGAGGATTCGTGCGAGAGAAGCATTTAGGATGATTGTCATTGAAATCATGTAGAAAAGTGTCGTCAGACTTGACCTACATTGTTCAGAATTACGTGTTCGGCATGCTTAACGAGATTGATTGCACTTTACAGAAGCAGATCATTCACGAAATCACCGATGCTTACATGCTTTAATTCTTTATTGCTCAGTTTGTAAACGTGCTTATCTTTTTTTTTCTTTCCCTTTTTTTGTATTTCTCTTCTTTTTAATGATACATTTCTATTTGATATAATCTACGAATCTATATACAATATAATAAAACTTCTTCTTATAAGATGATTTTGCATATCTCGTAAGAAAAATGAAAATTATGTAATCTCAAGTTAATCTAAAATATTTTCAACACATTACACAGATTTTCAATTTACCGATCTTAATTAAACAAGTTTAGCTGATCAATGTCGCGGTATAGCCGATCCCTAATCGATTTTCGTTTAAACTCGTTGCTATTCATAACACCGTGTTCCATTAGTAATTCAATAAGGTTCCGACTGGTCTCGTATTCCTACCTACGTGGTGATAAAATAGAAATGATTGCAATAAAATTGCTTTACGTCACTTTAAAAATTATATAAAATCAAATTCAAATAGCCATAACAATATAAATATTTCTTTCCGCTAGCTTTGTTATCATTGAAACATCAAAAATAATCAAGAAAAAGAGAAAGAAGAAGAGAAGATTCCGCCCCTTGGTTAATGAAGGTGTATGGTTGGATGATTTTTAATTGAAAGCCCTTCGATCGAAACGAGAATCCCACATCTTTTGTTCTGAACAAAGCCTTTTTTCACGGGACGATGGTGCCCTCATAAGGGATTACATGACACGAACGAAGGAGAATGAATCATCTTCGTCAGATTTTCACGCACGTTCGTCTTCTCACCTTGAAGATGATTTTTATTCATTTTGCGTATAGAAATATATGGTAACTCGCGGAGTTTTAATCATCATCGTGCGTCAATCGACCGCAGACTGAAAAGAGACGAGGAGATTTCTCACGGAGACAGATATATCGCAATATCGACATTTTATTCTTATAACATTTTTAATGTTTCAATTGAAGCATTTCTTTCGGACAGGCTATCTAAATGAAGAGTTCACGATATTGTAAAGTCTTGAATTGGTCGAAGTCCGTCGGAATAGAAGGCTCCTTTCAAGGCTTTTTCGCGAATTTCGTTGCATTGATATCGCAAACCTCTTCATAAATTTCCGTATAAATCGATTCCCGGCGGAGCACCATAAATCTCTCCGGGAAAGCTCGGTACCAGCCTGGACCGTAGTTTCGCGACACGAAACGACATCGGGGCCGCGGGTATAGATTCGCCGCGCAGGGGAGCGACTTTCTAAAACCGCTCGATCCCGCCCGGGATTTTCCGTTGCATACGTTAGCCGAAGAAAAGGAAAAAGGGTGTTGGCGATCGGCGGAGTTCAGAGGCCAGTGCCACCGGTGCACAGGTGTTTCGCGCGGAGAAAGTCACGTTGAGGCTACCATTGGGTAATCCCGACCTGCCGCACACCGTCGTCGCTGCCCGTTTAGACGCGATTGAATAACGTCGCGTAACAATTGCTGCTTTTGCCGTGCCGTCTCAGATTCGACGATTGCCATCTGCATGGCGCTGACCCCCCGTCGTCGGGTGCAAGGTGCAAAAAGGATTCTTGGTTTCCACACGGTATTTACACGGTCAATGTTGATTTTCTCGAGTCGATGACGAAAGAAGATATATGATCTTGCATATTTACATATCCCTTTGTTAGAGCCCCCGGAGCAACTGTTTCGCGATTTTATCAGTATGAGTAACTTTGACTTGATCTGAGTAAATAACTTTGATAACCGGAGAAAACTGACAGTCATTGTCTGACAGATGATTAAAATAGTATCGTTGATTTATTTAAAACGAGAAACTTGGCAATAATGATCCATTGCATAAACGTACTTTTTTCTTTTTTCGAAATTACACATATGTATATTGTATCAAATGGTAGCTATAAGAATAAGACAATCAAAACTTTACTGAACAATAATCTGTGTTATTATATATTTTTCAATCTAGTATTAATTTCAATCGCACTGGCCTGATACAGTTTGGTTTTACTTATTATCATCGGTATCATCGGTATCATTACGTTTTTTTTTTTATAAACGAAGAGCTCCGGAAGATCAAAGTACATGCTGTTACGACAGATTATTATCTTTAGGTCATTAGGACACCCGCCGATATCTTTGCTTCGTCAACGATCATGCGACGATCGAGTGCGGAAATCATTCGTTCTCTAGAGACCAATAATTACCGATAAACGAATATATGCGCTGAATAATTACTGTATACAGGAATTTGCAGAATGTAGAACTTGCCCAGATACAGAAGAATTTGTGGGAAAAAATCAAGGAAAAAGGCGGAATAGTCTCGAGATTAGAATTTACAAACCCATATTTATATCGTACTGCAATCATTTCAAAGCAAATGAGTCGTGATAAATTTTATAATAAACTTGCATCAAGTTTTGAACACTTGTGCTGAAATGAAACAGTGCCAAATATCTACGAAAAGCTTAAAATAAGAAAATAAAGAAGACACGTAATACATAAAATTAACGGTACAAGAAGAAGTTTGCGTGACTCTACCATCGAGGCGTCAAATAGAACTTGTAATAGAAAAAAGAACTATTTAAAGCTTATAATATTACAACAACATTGATAAGAACGAATGAAATTAAAATTTTGCGATATCAAGAATTTACAATGTCACAAAAATCTAAAATTATATCTGAAATTGACGGTCTGAGGCGGCATGAAAAGCATGACTGTGGATTCGTATAGAAAAAATTTCTCATGGCATACATAATGTAGTAATTTCCTTGAAAAAAAATCTATAAAAACATACATAATATTCTGGCATAACATTTAAAGATAGATTGATTCCCGATAAATTTTTTATTGCAAATGTATTTCGTTTACATAAAAAAATTGCAGAGCTCTTAAACATTTAATTATGAGCTTATTAAAATGATAATTATACGATTAATGATTCTGACGTTCCAAATGACGATAAAAAATGTAAAACACACTCTTTAATTCGCTCGTAAAATTCTGATTGTGCAAATTCACCGAGCGCGTTCTCGAAATTTCCTGATTCGTGAAATATCGCACGAAATAATTTTCGCGAATAAATAAAATGAACGGCGGACATATATTGACATTATTAATTCAATGCTACATTAAATGACTGCCAAGAGAAAATAATTTTAATAACAAAAGTAACAAATATAAGTCGCGTTTTATTTATTATTAAACATATTATTTTCTACAACTTATTAGCAGTAAATATCTGGTAGAGGTGTTGCTTATTGATAATCATTGTTGCCCCATTTGAGTTTCGTAATCAGTTTCGTGCTTAATAAAAACAACTTTCTTTGCACTGCCTTCTAATATTACTATAATAATAGCCGATGGACTCAGTTGGAATGAAATTATACGGATAAAAACTCGCGGCAACACAGGGAAAGTATATTCAAGCATAAGAGTGATTACTTCCTGGAGACTAGCTAGAGTCAGCGAAGTATGCTCGAGTGACTGAAAGTGAATCGCTGAACGAGTTTTTAAATTTAAGATACAATTCGTCTTCCGCTCGCTCGCGATCGCGGCAATATTGATTTTGGCCGCTGATATTTATTACATTCGGCGTGACCGCGCCTGTCCTTCTTGCCACGAATATTATTACTGTTGTCAAAATATAAATCGCAACAGCTAGGAAAATTGAATGCCAATCAAAGCTTTTAATGACGATAAAAGTACACGCGCGGCCATTGTGCGATTGAAATATTACGCGATCGTAACGTCGCTGTTTGTTACCATTTATTTGAAATCGTTTTGCCATTTATATCCACCTCATTATTCACCGAGTCACTGGCTGGGAAAACGATTTATTTGGAACGATTTATTTGGAACATTCGTGTTTGAAAGTAACATCTGGAGTTTGCGCAAATGTCGCGCAATTAGCGACGCGTACCTAGATCGAGCGCGCCCGTATATTCAATATGTTCAATATCGCGTCATCCATTATCGTGTCGCAATTTTTTTCGCGCGACCTTAATGGGCACGATTTTGCGATACGTGCATTAAAAAGAATTTATTGATTATCGCCGAATCCAATCCCGACTGGTGAACGTACAATATTATCATTATCATTATCATTGNAATTTGCATCGTGTTCGCGATCGTTAGATTAATAACTAATGGTAAACGATGGCGTTACTCGCCGACAGCATTCCCGCTTGTCGCAATCACGGCGCCGATTAATAGCCACCACGGACACCCTTGTCCTTTCGTGAAATATACCTTTCACGTATGCGCGCTCGCGGCACTCGCGCACGCAGGTGCGTAAATGCCTACGCACGTGCCCAAGAACGGACGTGCGACGAGCGCACGCCCGATTCTTCTCTGCCTTTAACGATAAGCAAGTGCAGCGTGTCGATGTGAAAGTATGCCGTGACTGAGGAGAGAATTTTCCATTTCGTTATTTACAGGCGGCGCGGCGCGGCGCTTTCGTTCCTCTTGCTCGCCGCGGCCACCTCGTTGTGGGCGCCGTGGCCCTTTCTAAAACATCCCTAACGTCCTCGATCGCTTTCTTTCTCTCCCTTTCTCTCTCTTTCCCTCTCGTTTGGAAACGTGCAACCCCCTCTCGCCAGAACGCACTGTTGTCGTCACAAATATCTATGTTTTACCGGATAGTGGATTTTCCTTATTATACAGTAGATAGTTTCGTAATTTCACCGCTGCCCGCGATTTCACAGAAACCGATCGATCGGCCTTAAAGCCATACGGTCAAATCTTTAATGTAGGATAATCTCAGATTCTCGCAGTGGAAAGTCCATTTTGCGCGTTAAAAATTCTACGAGTTTCCCCGTTTCTCGAAACCGTTGAAAACGCTGAATCTCCTCGCAGCTCGGATAAACAGCTTCCGAAGTGTAACATTTTCTTAGGGCTGTTAGGCCCGCGATGATGGCGCGATTTCATAAAAAGAAGATTACGCGATCTCACGTTTCGAGCAGTTGAATTCTCGAGTATTTTCTTGCGGTGAACGACTTCATTTCATTCGATATATCCCGGATATAACTTACGCAAAACGAAAGTGAGAGTGACATACGGAGATTTATGCCCGAGAAAAATAGCCGGCATGCAACGTAGCCGCGCTGGCCGCGATGCAGCTTCGGCAATAAAATTACGAAAGTAACATACTCGGGATCGTCTAGAGTCCTAGAGTGCCCCGAATAGGAGACCCCATCGTATAACTCGTTCACCCGACAAGTCCGTCTTTTTTCTTTCGAAGGCGAGCCGGTGCAATCGCGGCGGCGGCGTCGCAATCACGGCACCGCAATCACGAGGACAATAATACGACTTTTTGCCCCCGGTATCGTGAACTGTCCCGCATACTGTCGCTCATAGGGAGTTGATTTTAATTTTAAACGAGGTAAAAACTATATAAAAATCTAATATTTAGACGCGCATGTGTGAAAGTAATTGTTCAAGGCTGCACATGCATGTACAAGAATTCTATGACATGCGAATGTAATTTTAATGGCAGCTTGTCTGGTGTCGATTTTTATCTTAGCGAGAAGATCTCGATGTATCTACGGTTCGTGAATTACAAGAGATCAACATTCACGATCGACGTTCTACGATCAATGATCGCAAGTCATCCCGCTATGTTAAAGTTACGTATTTATTTTGTAGTATCTATGAAGAAAGGTTAAATTATTCATTTATACATTTTTTTATTTAAAAATGATTAAAAGTAAATAATTTTGTTAACTTTGTTTTAAAATCTAAAAGATTCTAGTTTAAGTATTTTTATAAATATTTAAATTTTCATATATATATATATGTTTAATTATATTCAAGTTTAAAACTAAATAATGTAAATTCCAAAGATTTTAAAATTTCTTATGATATAATCTCAGCATTTTCAAAAGAAATTCCGGGGCAATTTTTCGTATCCAGGACAAAAAAATCTTTTTCTTTTTTCCGAGAAAACCTCTTGTATTTGGTATGTTGACCTAAACCTACAAGTATTCGTATTGTGGTAGTCAGGTAGTAGATTATGGATAAAGAAGTTTACCATTTTTAAGCAGAAAAAGTCACGAACTGTACATTAGCTGTGGTCTATACATGAGTCACGAATATTAGTGGAAATTTGGCTCTTTTGAATTCCTCTAACATCTTAATATATCTATTTATTGTTGTATTCTTATTCTTTCATCACGTACATTTTTGAAAGAAAAAATATATATGATAGATTTTTGATACTAATATCATTGAATCATATATTAGTGCAATCTTGAAGATGAGAAAGTCGTGATAAACGAATAATTTCTCATTGATGTTGAGGAAGAATCAATTTCACAAGTTGGTCGAAGAAACTCCGGCCGACATAGCGATCGGAAACTCCATACTTTGTAAAAATACAATCGCGAGAGCAAATATTGAAAACAGTTGCGATCAAGTGTTGAAAGCTATTTTACATTGCTCCGAAAAGTTCACAAAGTTACAGACGAATGTGATAACCATATCGAATTCACCCGTACCTACAAGCATACATATTCGGCGTTCTCTCAGCGTTTCTAATCGTCTCCGACGGCGAAAGGGTTGGGCGCTACAAAGCTGTACGGCCGATTCTTTTCTCTTTTGTTTTTTTTGTTTGTTTTCGAAGCCGTGAACCATTGCAAAATCGCAACGGCTCGTCCATCGTTGCGAGCAATCATTACAGAAAGGGAATCAGGACAAGGCTGGGTTGCGTTTCTTAAAATGACGTACGTAAATCGAGCTTTTATAACTCGCGTGCGTCGCGCATATTTATAAGCGCGTTATCGCACGTGCGCTAGCGGACCGGAACACACACCTTTGCACCATTGCACACCTTTCTATCCCTCCGATATCGTCGACATTTTTCCAAGCCGAAGCTTTTTATCGGTCCGAAGATTCAAGGCAACAAAATGCTAATTCAAAAATAACTTTGAATCCAAAGATGTTTTAAAAATTTTGAAACTCGACGTATTTACATTTCAGCGCTATTAATACATAATTTAAAGATCGTTATTCTACACGAACTGGATACGTAAAAATAATCACACAGATTTTTCAGCTTGCCACAACATGAATTATTATTATTATTATTATTCTGATGGTTTAATTATGAAGATAATATTTATCGAGATATAACTTGATCGCGTCTGAGGCCACGTAGTAGTAGTAGCATAATAAGTAGTAGTAGCATAATCCTCGATATAAAAAGAAATTCTTCAGGAGGCACTCGCTTCTTGCTAAGGAAAAAGTTGACGCTTCGGTTGCTTCATGCATGTGAGCGTAAATTATGTTGCTCTCTACACCGCGGTGAACTTTATTACCGTGACATAAATCTCTAATGAGTAGTATGCGATCATTATCAATCTAAACTCAAGTAAACATACGACCGACGCGACCTAGAGTAGAGAATCGCGTTGAGGCAAGGTTTAAATACAATAGACACCTGGAAATATCTTCAATTCTGCGAAAGCGATTTTCGAGTGGCGGTTTGCGCAAAAAAGAATATTTATGAGATTGATTTATTCGCGGCCTTCTTAAACAACAAATGTTTGCGCGGCCAGATATAAATCATAAATCCACCGGTCTTCTATGCAAAAACCGCTGTAAGATCTTTGGATCCGTTAACGACTTAATGAGCATTTATACATATTTATATTTTACAATTTACGCAAATTAAAAGTCTATCTCACATCTACACGGAGAGAATTTTTCGTTATATTTTACCGTAAAATTCACTATAAATTTTAACATGTTTGGTGATAAGAGTAGGATAACTAGACAATTACATAAAAATAAAAAAAACCTGTTAAATATTACCGAAAATGATAGAAATTTGTGAAATATACAACAGAAATTTTATAAACTACATAGTAAATTTTTATAACTACATAGTAAAAATTACCAAGCAGATTGTAATATTATTCAGACAGATTTTATATTTTATTGTGATAGATATGAATAAATCAGAGAGAATTTATAAAAATCTTCCAAATTTTAGTTATCCCACGATTACCATGATTTTTAGGCTAAATTTTAAGAGAAAATTCTCTCCGTGTAGCGACATTGAAAAATAACGTAACGGATATGCCTGATGAATGTTTTGAATGAAAAATGGATTAGCGTTATTAAAATTACCACTTAATGCAATGTGAAATTCCTAAGAAGCGAGAAGGACGCGATTATTTTAGGGTGAACAATGAGAGCCCTGCGGCTACGCCGGATGAAATCATATGTCCAGTTTACAATTTGACTCATCGATTTGAATCGCCATTATCGGATGGAACAATGAAACATTTTCGCGTTGGGGAACGCGGCGATGACGGCGGCGTAACGCGCCTCTCGCCCGCGATTTCTTCCGACGAAAAAAATGACGGCGCGCAGCTCCGCGCCGGTCGTGCGCAGTCGCGTGCTTTCAAACCGGAAGAGATATCCCGTGTGTTTAATTTATCGGTTACGGAGAATCGGCCGCGGCGACGCGTTGGGCCGCCGGAGGAATGGCCGCCGGGGGTCCTCTCTCTCTCTCTCTTTGACGCTCGCTTTCCTCTAATTTAAATAGATTGCGTAAGTGCCCACGCGCGGCCGTGGTCCATTCGGATCCTCGGAAAATCAACCGCGCCGTTCGCGTGTAATCGAGGCAATTTACGCCCGCGCGCCGCTCGCTCCGGTTTCCCCGCGCGGAGATAGTGCGCGAAAACATTAATTTCACGCTCGCTCCAGTTGCCGGTTCGAAGATTGGTGCGCGGAGTCGGTTGCGCGCCCGATGCTCGATGAAAGGAAAAAAAGAAACGTGATAATCGTGGCGATCGGGGACCGCGCGCGGACGCTTGCGATGAATAAATCGTGATAAATTCAGAGCGCACTGGCAGATGGTGGAGGACGCGACCGCGTCCTTACCGCGGCGTGGCCGGCGCATTGAAATTGCTGGATTGATCGCCATAGTCCTTTTTCTTTTTATAAATATCTATATTTCAGTTTCTTGCTATTTATAGCAAGACTGCCTCTCGTATATTTAGCCCGATCGAAGCCACTTGTCAGCGCTTTCTCAGAGATTTATCAGGATTCCTCCATCGCGCAAAGTCTGACTTTTCGATTTCAATCGATAACGTTTATACTAATATTCGTAAATGTATCAGATCTTGTCCAAACTCGACCGAAGGCTCGACAGGTCGAAAAGAATGTAGAGATAATTTTTACAGGCGGAAAATTGAAAAGCGAAATCCGAGAGCGACGTCCCACAACGACATTTTTTACGATGCTCTCTCTCTCTCCGGAATGATTTTCTCGGTGCGACGAAAATGATCGATGGAGGAGGCCCTTGCGAATATCAGCAGCGTCCCCTCGCTACGGATTTGCCGATCAGTAATATGCAATTCCCCACCGACCCTCCGAGGTCAACAATTTGTTACGGGGACGGGGATGTTCAAGGAATATATCAACAGCGCGGTTGATTGACCCGTTGTTGGAGAGCGATACTTTTTTTTTTACAACCAGCTGAAATCTTCACTTCGCCTTTGCGAAACGCGCGGATATGACTCGGAATAAAACGTAAATATTATTCGCAGATTACGTATCCAAGAAAAGATGGAGAAAAAGAAAAACAGCGTATCTTTGTTGACATTTTTGAATTTCACCTTCACGACGTACATTTCTACTGTCAGAAGCTGATAAGTAATCGGCAATGTGGCGACGCAGTTATTACGTCTAATTTAAAGATTAATTGTATCAAATTTACAATCTGCAAAATATATGACGCGGCATAGTATTTTTTTTTTTCAGATAAAAGCGGTTTTTTCAGGCTGTACAATTATATTCAAATTAAAAATAAAGAGAGTATGTCAATGTTCCCTTTTGTGCGATGTATTTTGACGGTCGCGTTAAATACGAAAGTTTTCTCGTTTTCTCACAAAAATGTCCCGCATACATTATTGTCACGAAGACCTTTTAATCTCGCACATCCTGCGCGACAGGCGACTGCCGCTTCCACAAAATCCGACTTCCGTGGATCTTCGAAACGACCGATTCCCACTACGCGACTGCCGTCATTTTATTATTTAGAGACGGTACAATGGCCTCTAATAAGATAATAAGTGGTTCTGAGACAATGAGTTAACACACGAAAGTGAGTCGACGGCGGGGCTTATAACACCGTAAATGATGACTAAGGCCTGCACATAAACTGCGCGCGGGCATAACATAATCGTAATAACAAAAGCACTTCCTGTTTACACGACGAGGAGCATTCTTCCGCAAGAGACGGAGATAGACGTTTTAATTAATTTTCTAATCTCTATTTTCCTAAAATCTGAAAATATGCTTTGTTTCCCAAGAGCTTTATTCTCCATTATCTTTCAAAACGTCGATCTTCAGTTTTTGCAAACTTTAAAGGGAAAAATCAATTCGATCGCGGGTGCTAAGCGAGTCCGCTTTTATTCCGGTTGCTCCGTAATCGCATCCGCGTGTTAACTTGTAACGTTACGGACAGCTCGATGGACGATTACGACTCGCTTAAGCGTCATTACTTACCGAACAATACCGAATTGTGCAATTAATTCAAACTCGTTAATAGCCTCCGCCGTAAGTCCGTTTTCCTCGTCGTCACTTTCTACAATTATTTCTATTCTGCTTTCTCTCCTCAAAAGCGCGAGCACGTAAACCCAGATCGCTTTTTCAGATTCCAAAAGCAATGGAGGATGTCAAGTCCAGGAGGAAGAGTCGCATTATGTGCAAATCCCGGTACATTTAATCGAATATTAATTGCGTATTTACTCGCGTTAATTCATTTCATTCTTGTCTTTTGTTTCCTTCAATTATATCTTATCTTTACTTTAACGATGCTGCGCACGCAAAGGAATTGGAAGAAAATTAATATATATGTACGAATCTATAAGAGTACAAGTTTCTCGTTGCCACGCTTCCTCGCGGATTTGGGCAAGGGACGTTGATAAAAAAGACCGAGGATCTCCTAACGGGAAGCGCGAGGAGAAAGCAGAATGCTGCATCGCGCTCACTCGCGGAGAGTCGCGCAAAAGTCCAAGAAGACTCGATCGATTCCCGAATCGAAAAGATCGTCGTCGGCGGACCGACTCGCCCGGTGTGTGAAACAATTACCTTGCGCCTCGATTCCGGCCGGAAGCACGTTTTAAAACCCTCCACAAACTCTCCACCAACAAACTTTGTCACTCGCACCAACTAGATCTTCCGGTTATCCGAGCCGATATCGATCTCTCCTTCTCTTTCGTCGTTTTCCACCTTCTCCTCCTCCTCCTCCCTCTGCTTTCTTCCTCCCTTTTTCCTCCTCGCGGCGGCGGCGGCGGCGGCGGCACTCCGCGCCGTGTTGGCCCTCTTCTACCTCCTCCTCCTCGTCGCGGACCACAAACGCGGGGAGAAAAAAAAAACGTTTTTCACCTAAACGTCCTCCTCCGTCCGCGTGTCATGATCGACGAAAACGAAGAATTCGCTTTGCCGTGCAGTGCGGCCGAGCGGTGCGAAGGCGAGCGGCGCGCGCGGCTCGTACGTCGTCGGCGGGAAGCGGGATACGAACTGCCTCGGCGCGTCGCTCGAGATTCCGCTCGTACCTGCCTCGCGCGCTCGCCCTCGTGCGTCGCTCGCCGGAGCGCGCGTCCGCTCCGTTCCTCCGCTCCGTCCGCTCACCGCGCGTAACCGCGCGCGCCGGGAGATCCACGGGAGATCCTACGGACCGTTCGCGAGAATTTTTGAGAAATTACCTCACCCGCGAATCCCGTGGAAGTTTCCCCGGACCCGCCGGGGAGAAAGTCGCCGGAGCGATCCGGAAGCTGCCGCAAGCTGCCTGAAAATCCTTCTGCTTCTTTTTCAATCAATATCCTTTAATAATATCTATTAACAGACTGACAACATCCTGTTCTCTCCTGTGCGTTATCGCGTAAATGTTATTAATAATAAATAATTCCTTACGTAAGCTCTTTTATATTTAATTTCCGAATTTATAGATTATATAATAAATGATTGTTTAATGGACTTTGAATAAATTAATTGGTACCGTTCGAAAGACAGAGACGGGCTAAGGAAGCTCTCGAAGGCGACGAGAGATGAACAGGGCGGTGGCCTGTGGAGCGGCCTGTACAATCTCGGAGATGAACCGATCTTCTCTCGGCGAGTGTGACTCAAACGCGTGGAGCGTGGTCAACCCATCCGTGGTCAAACGGAAGTAATGAATGTGGTCGCGCGCTTATCTAGTTTGACACTTCCTTGCCGGACCGGTATCGCGCGCATCCACATAAACGGCAATTGTCGTTTCGCGAGACGTCAGGCGGGGAAGCGGAAGGGAGAGGGGAAGGTGAGGACAGGGGGGGAAGGGCGGGCGGTTAAACGAAATCGCGCTTTCATTGATTTACGTAATAGATCGTAATCGATTCGGTTCTTTGTTACGCCGTTCGCGTACCGCGTTGCGCCGAGCGCAACAACTGACCGTCGTGTTCCCGTATATTGCCCGATATCTTGGGGGGAACGGCATTCCGGCCGCGAAATCACGACGTTCGCACTCCTCTGCGTTCTAGCCTCGCGATAAACTGACGAACGAATCTCGGGCGAGCGGGCGAATTTAATCAGTCCGCGATACGGCAAAAAATTGAAAGTAATAAAATATTTCAAGGAAAAGAGAGAGAGAGAGAGAGAAAGAGAAAAAAATTTATTATGAAGAAAAAACACTTTCTTATTATTTTCGCTAAATGTGATTAATATTTCATGATATTCCGGTTTATATTTAAAACAAATTAACGCCCGATAAATATGTAGATATGTATATATATAAAACCTTCTCTCCTTTCTAAAAAGTGGATTGCCATGAAACACGCTTCCTACCCTCAACCGATGAAGATATCATAATGGTCATTTTTTAATACGTACTCTTAGGCAAACAAGGCCGACCCCTTTCCGCAGAAATTTCGATAATCAGCCGTCGTAGCGGCGTGTTTGGGATTATAAATAACAACGTTAAACGTATTGACAATCGCCCGCAAGTAAATCATTATTAAAATCCCATTCAAAGTTTCCCTCTTCCTCATCACTATCAAGCGTATGTTTTTACGCGTAGACTGTTGACACACTATTATCAATCGTTTCTTTACGTCATTGAGTAACCGTAGTTGTCTCGATTTTCTTATCGTTCCTACTCCTTATCGTGAATTAATTCTTTCCTTTTCTTTTCTTTTCCAGCGAGACGTACCGTTAGTCGAACATCCGTGATACCTCGTGATACGCAAGTCTTATTTTTCGGCGTGGCATGAAAGCGAGGGAACTGGTCCATACCATGCGCGCGTGCACGATAACGCATAACGTGCTGCGCCGAGCCGCGCATTAAGTGAGGGACAAAGGAAAATTGATAAGTCAGTAAATATACGCATTATCTCCGCGAAACGTCAAGACACCCGGGCTGACCTTCCACCCCTCGGTTGCAGATTACGACGGGAGTGATAAAAGTCCTCGGGCCGAGCAGCCACCGCAGCGCATTTACTGCACTCCGCGACCTGGCGTTTCCTTTTACGTCACGTTTTCGCGCTTGATCGACTCGATCGTTCCGCGATAACGAATATATTTGCGGATATATTCACTACCACGGGGAAATTCCTCGGAGATTTATTCAGCGTTACGGACTAAAGTGATTTTATTCGGCGGATTGTTTGACATGTACCTTTCTCGTCAATTTCGCACAGTCGATTCCATTTGTCACGGAATCCATTAAGTAATCTGAAATGGAAGTTTGCAATAAAATCATGCTGTTACAGAAATCTGTTTATATTCAATTTAATTCTTCTCGATTGTTAAATTGTACAATTAGCGTTCTTCGATATAAAGTTATTTAAATCATTTAATCATTTCAAATGATTTGAATCATTAAATTATTTCTTCATCCAAAAAAAAGTATGTTTAAAATGATTTTTTTCTATAATCTCATATTCTAAGCTTTTTGTTTTACAGCAAACATATTCCTCTTTCAATAAAGTGAAAAATATTTTCTCTTAAATACTCTTGTTTATATTTTATGTTTTTTTTCTTGATTTCAGAGGAATTCTTTTGAATACAACAATTCAATACAAGAATAACATCTTTTAAGATTTAGAGGATTTCATGCATATCAAAATAATTTTTTTTTTTGGGTGTTCGAGACTATTGATGAATATTAAAAGATAAACAAAATAACTTTATTTATGTAGAATTCGGGAGATTAAACTTAGTGAAAAAAAGCAAACGAGAGAGAAAAAAGGTTTTTTTTTTAAGATAATATTATTTGATATTTTTGGAAATATTTTGGGAATTCGCCTTATAACTTCACACTCAAAGATAAACATCAAATTGAGAAAGGTCTTCTTTTACGACACTGCTATAATAAGCATGACGAAAAGAAGAGATTAAATTTTGAGTCAAATAATGCAAGCAGGTGTCCAGCGATCATTGGAGGTTCCTCGAGCCGTCTACCTGTGCAGGTAAATTCCTGGGAAAAATCAGGTTTACCTTCATCTGAAAAGATCGAGAGAATGTAATGGAGAGGATAGAGCCTAACGATAAACCTAACGGATTGTGCCGTACCAAATACCTTTAAGAATTTTCCTCTATCTCTAAGATATAAGAGGTGCATTCTTATACCTTGAAGAGAAGATGCATCTTAGAAATAAATTGGAATTGATATACTATTATATACATTATCTTGGAAAATTTTTTTATAGCTCTAAGACGTAAGAATGCATTCTTGTACCTCTTGCATCTTGTAAATAAATTACAGTTGACACATTATCGTTATATACATAGGATCGATTTTAATAATAAATTTAACGTTATGTTATATCAAATTCCAAAATTTTTTTATAACTCTACGATGTAAAAAGCATTTTTGTACCTTTTGTACGTTAAGAATGCACCTTATAGATAAATTATAATTAACTATATTATTAAGAAAATTAAACATGTATTTAGAGCACTATTATTTTCATTACAGTTACTAATTATACGCATGCACAATTAAATATATATATTTTGTAAATGAAATGTAAAGTTATTTTAAATTTTAAATTGGAGTATTAGTTAAAAGTATCAAAGTTTATTTACTGAAGACAAGTAGAGTAAATTAAATAATTGTTATGTAAACAATATTATGTTCGAAAAATGGGTTAATCATAGAATTGCTTAAAATATCACAAAATCTGAATATCGACAGTTTCACGGCTGAGAGATGTAATTTGGTGCTTTGTACGATCTAATCTAGTTTCTCCAGACACATTCGCTTTCGTCATTCGTTCGCTTGAATTTCACTAATTCAGTAAGAGCGTATGTACATACGTCTGTCGATTACAATCGAGATTGTAGGATTATGATATTACTCGGTCGTATTTCAGATAGAATCTTTAAGCAGGTATAATTTCGAAACAGTTTCCATTAAGGTAAAAGCACTGATTTAAAATGGTCCATGGTTTTTTCCAGAAGGAAATGCCTGAGTATACTTACACAATCTTTTCCTTGCTAAAAGAAAGGTAATCTTAGTTTTTAATCAAGAAAAAAATACATTTGAGAATATATTATGAATATATTATGAATATTAAGTCGAAAAAGAAAATTCTTAAAAAAATAAATTTTTATTCTGTTACACTTTTTGAAATTGTCAGAAATTTTTGTTTAATTTTTTCTTCTAATTATTTTTCATTATTTAGAAACTAGTTATTGAAATTAGAAAATGACTAATTAGAAAACGAATTTTTAATAACTTTACGCATAAGGTAATCTGAAAATTTCAAAAAAATTGTTGAAAGCGTTTATTTATTGCGTTATAAAAAACGGAGTAAATAATTTGTAAAAATAAAAAAATGTCAATTTTTCTTTTATTAATTCTTTAATTAATTTGAAGATCGATATTTTTTAATTTTAAAATTTTCCGTCCGACCAATATCACAGGAAATAATTCGTGTATTTGAACGCACAGCATTCAACGTACATAATTCAATATACATAACTATTCAATAATACAATAATACACATGGAATTACAATTTAACATAATGTTATGATTCACAATATCCAATGATAATCTTCATTGTTCACGATAATTACCATGAAATACTTGTTGGCCTCATTTCCTGCAGCCAGATGTAATTATGACATTCGATAACCGCGTTATTGAGAGAAAATGCGCTGAAAAAACAATCAATTATTGAAGAAAAATAGTAGCTTTTCGACGCTGAATAGATACATCACGAATTTACGAGATCTTGCCGGCTGCGCATCTCGTTACGAGGGTGATTGTTATCATTACCGTAATGACATTCCGTGATGTGATCTTGCCGAGGTTGCGGGATCGGGCACGCGAATAGGCGACGATGATAACGATAACGTGACCGAGCGGGATCGCTACTCAAACGCCGGCGATCAGCGGATCCTTGAGAATGCATTCTGGGCTGCAGATCGCGTAAAGTATCCTGTTGATTGTGCAACGAGATCGCGGGAAGATTCTGAAGTCCGCTCACGAATTTCGAAGCGGATTACGAAGCCATATGATGCTTCGACGCGATCTCGATTGTACCGTCTGGAAGTACTATGTGTCGCACAATGCTCTGGCATGCGGTCTGCTATAAATTTATTCCTCACGATGATACGCGTTACATCACTACCGGATGCTCGCCACGACGATAGACGCCAAGGGACTTAAACTAAGAGAAATAGCGGTCGGTCCCCAATGCCAAGGCGGCGGTGTTCGCAGGGCGATTTAATGCGGATGACTAAAGGTTTCTGAACGAGCTGGACTGCAAGTAATATTTATAGACTGTCATACTCACGAATTGCATACTTTATCTCTCGTTGAAGATTTATCGTAATTAATATCATAGATAGTACTAGATTGAATTTCTTGAATTTATGAATACGTGCCAGCGCGACGTTCGTATAATTTTCGTTCGTATAATTGTCTGTATTACGAGCTGTATTACATTTTGATATATGAATTTATTATCGTGCACGAACTGAATTAATTCTAACTGCGGCGTAACTGCAGTTCTGTCAAACTAGTAATTCTCCGAGCGCTTGATCTGCCTAATCTTGTATTATTACACTGCTTCTTTCTCTCTCTCTCTCTCTCTCTCTCTCTTGTGCATAAATTTATTCAATTTTTCAGTGTAACAATACTTATTTTCAAAATGCTTCTCTCTCTCTCTCTCTCTCTTGTGCATAAATTTATTCAATTTTTTAGTGTAACAATACTTATTTTTAAAATAGATTACAATAGATTTGTACTGCTTTCAAAAGAACGACTGACAGCACGTTCCAAATTACATAATAAATCCGAATTATAAATTAAAACGAGATAGCGTTGAAATGTCGTCACTTCTTCTCGCGTCATTAATTTCAAATAATAGCTCTCCCGATTTATAAAACTGACACTGCCTCGCTCTCGCCCGATAACGTTCCCTTCCCATTTGACATGAAAACAAATATTAAACGCGATAAAAATGTCTTTCTTTCTTATTCAAGAAAGAAATTGAGTCGACGTCTCGTAATCGGTACACCGGATCGCGCTTGCCTCGCTCGAGGTATCTGCTCGCTTTAGCGACAGGCACCGCTTTCGTACGAGACGAGAGAGAGAGAGAGAGAGAGAGGGACGATTTCTTATTAACAAAGAATATCGCTTGTCTGGGGACCATTTAAGCCGCGCAATGCCGCGCACGCAACTGTCATTGGCAATTGAACGCCCGCGCGGCATTGCGCGGTGCGTCGCGAAGAGACGCTGGTAGACGAGGCGCGATTACCCGCCCGTGTAACTCGGCCCTGCGCGCCGCGCATTAGCTGCCCCGCGCGATGAGAACCCCGAGACCAGCCGTCAACTGCGGGACAATCTAGCCATCAGTCTTAAACGGAATATATTTACGAGGCCGGGCCGAGAGAGCGCGGCGAAGCCGCACGCACGCTGGATGACATCACGGCTGACATCCGCTTTCCTCGGCACGACCCCGAGCGGGTTTGCCTCTCCGTTAGGACGGACCTTTCCTTTTTTCACGGCGTTTACCTTACCCTGGGCTCCGGATATGCGGGCCCAGGCAAATTCGCGAGCGGCGCCGATCGCGGCAAGGTCGACGCGGGGATTTTGCGTTTAATTATAATGAGGAGCGATCGCGCCTCTAGCTCCGAATATTCCTAAATCGGTTAATTTCGTAAACCAAGGCAACCAGAATTAACCGGTTTAATCTCCATTGCAACGCTCGATACGCGATAATTTTAGTTCGCTGTTGCGTACGCGAAGGCGAAACGAGGCAGGATTGTACGTCGTTGAAATTAATTCGGTGTAATCCTTTTAATGAAATAATGGAGCAGCTTCGGCATAACGTCGACGATTTTGTAGAAACTGTTATTGTTGAAGCTGTCTTATTTCGCTTTATTTAGTTTCGTCCTTGTTGACGACGCCTTAATCCTCTGTCTTAACGATTCAGTCTTCTGAAAATACGCTTATCTCCTATTAAGATTAACAAAGATGCGAAACAAAAGTGTTCACAAAGTACATCATTAAAAGTATTTTTTTCGGCGTCGAAATTGCCGATTGTGTGATTACGCAGTAATTTCAGGTCTCCTTCGGAGGAAGAAATAAACACGTTTCTTGCGCGTTAAAACAGAGAGATCTGTGTGTGTGTGCGTGCGCGCGCGCGCGCGCGCGCGCGCGCGCGTGTGTGTGTGTGTGTGTGTGTGTGTGTGTGTGTGTGTGTGTGTGTGTGTGTGTGTGTGTGTGTGTGTGTAAGAGAGAGAGAGAAAGAGACACTTGAATTGTGTTTAGCCGTAAAAGTCGGTCATGGTGGAGGAATAAATCCGTCAGTCATCCTGGCGTCTCTCAAGTCGGGCGGTAATTGTCAGAGAAAGCTCATTATTACGTCCGGGGGTCTATTTTTAATAATTCGGCGACGTGGACGGGAACTCTCCCGTCTTCTCGACGGCGAGTGTGTAACCGACCGTCTCCGGCGGTGCGACCGCCGGGGTCGCCCGCATTCGATAACCGCGCCGGATAAGGGAAGGTCGATAAACGTGGGTGAATCGCCACCCTGTAGACCGACCAGCTCGTCGTGGAGAACTCTGGTCGGCTCCTCAGGGCGGAGGGTAATCGGCGGCGGGGTGGCGCCTGCGCCTGGGCTGCAACCCCCGCAGATCTACCCTTGTTATCAGCCATGTCAGGACCGGCAGTTCCATCTCGGGCGTACGCAGGGAGGTCGGCGCTTTCCCTGTTATCCTCGTCGTTATCGTCGTCGTCCTTGTCGTCATCAATCGTCCGGTCCGGCGCAGGATCCCCCTGTCGCAGGACCGAATATGCGGAAAGTGTGGCCGAAGGGTGTCTGAAGATGCAGCCTCGTCCGGCCCCTTCGTGCGGGACGGTAATCGAGTCGCGTCCTCGTCATCGCGCCGCTCCACGTAGTCGTCGTCGTCGTCGTCGTCGTCGTCCTGACGTCGGGACGTCGCTGCCGCTCGCCGCTGGCCCGCAGATCGGTCCCCCGGGACCGGATACCGCCGAGAGATGCTCGCGGAAATGGTCCGGCTCTCTTACCAGCACAGGGCGTTCTATTGCTACGTGATTCTGAGCGTGTGGATCTTCCTGCTGGTCGCTGGTAAACGCAACCGAATACCGTCACGCGCTCGGTCCCGCTAAACGCCGTAGAGACCGATTTCCTGCCATGGAAATCGGCATAATTCCGAATAGCGTCTGTTCCGATCTCGATGCCGCGACGGGCACGCGCGAAGGCTAATTCGCATGAATCCATTTGCGACGGTGCAAACAAGACTCCTCGTCGCGGTGCAGGAATAAAAAAAACAAAAAAAAAGTAAAATTTGCGGTCGGGATCGATCAGGTTTTGAATACAGGAAGAAAATGAGGAATTATCCTCGCGTCGCGTTCGTACAATCGTCCCTCGGGTTTTAACACTGTTATCCGTCGAATTCTCTCCGGGGTGCTTAAATCTTTCAATACCTGGCACTGGGTCTTTATTTTTAAATGTAGGATAGGATGTACTGTGCCGCGCAGCTACTTGAGCGGTTCTCAGCTCGCGTTATCACTTCGGCTTTAATAATGGAACTGTAATAATAGAACGCTTTAGTTTTTCAATAACACATTATATAGTTGGGCGCGCGTTATCAGGTGCCATCAAAGCGACGACTATTTTACTTTCTTTTTGTCGTAGAGTAAGGGAAGTGTCCAATCATAGTCGTTGACACGTATGCTAAATCGACCGCCAGGAAAAAACAAATTCATCGTAATCTGTTCGACAAAGAACTTTCCTGTTGATACTTAGATTTCTTCGCTAAAATATAAATCGAAAGCTAAAATTTTCTCCTAATGCAAATCATCGAAAATTTAAATATTTTAATATTAATATGTACTGTCAGATTTAAATACACACGAAATTATAGTGCTTAAAATAAAAATGCTAGAAGAATGTTTTTTGAAATCGACGTCTAATAATATAAATCGTAATGATAACAAAAAATTATATGAAATAGGATTGTCGTCAACAATTATAGATGCAAATTTAATTATTTTAATATTAATGAATATCTATTGTTAGATTATATCAAAATGCATTAGCGAGGAAGAAATTATAATACTTAAGTAAAAATATTAAGATAATGTTGAAGTTTTTTGAAACCGACGTCTAATATATGTAAATATATGTAATGATATATGTAAATCGTATCGAATAAAATTACGTAAAAAAAGATTTTTACATTTATAAGCTATCGATTACAGATACAAGTTATACTATTTTAATATATTAATATTAATAGATACTATCAGATTAAATCAAAATCCATTACAGAATAAGAAATTATAATATATAAATAAAATCATTAGATGAACGTAACACTTTTTGAAACTAAAGTGTAATGATAGAAATCGTATAAATAAAATTGCGTGAAATAAAATTTTTCCATTGATATAAAAATTTAATTTCCTTTTAATATTAATATACATATCCCCTGTCAAATTAAATGCATTAAAAAGGGAGAAATTATGGTACATAAATAAATTAAGCGAACGTTCTTCTTTTTTGAAATCTAATGATATAAATCGTAATGAGAATAAAATTAGGTATGGAATAAAACTAGATAAAATAAGATTTAGTGAAAAATTTAAAAGCTGCGCAATTACAGACGATATCTTTTTTTCTTCGTGCAGGTATGTACAAATATATCGGCGTAGATGAGAAAACCTCGGTGCAGACGAGAGTCCCGAGCAATGATCTATCACTACGGGAATTTCCGAGGAACTTAAAATCGGACACAAAGACGAAGAAGATCTTTCGCTTCTGCAATTTGCCGCATGAGATAGTCGCGGACACCGAAGGTACCACATTGCGATTATCCCACTTTTGCGTAAAAAGGCACCGAAAATATAACGCGCCAGTCACGATGACCGACACTTTTATATCATTAATCAATAATTCACATCAATCAAATCAAACGTTATCCAAAGCGTTCAAAGAAGTCGATCAAAGCTCTCGGCGCACAATCGCGCACAATAAATAGTAAATGGACAGACAGTCTCGGAGTAATCCCGTTTGATCTCTCGCTCGAGCTAGAAATCGGTGTAAATCACTTTCCTCTTGCACAAGCGCGCACGAGTTTCAAAATTATCCTATTATTATACGGGAGAAATTGCGTGTGTATGAAACGCGCGAATAAAGTAACGCGCTTCCTCGCTTTCCCAACAGGGAGGCTCGACGGCAACTTGACGCTGAGTGGCATCCTGATCTTCGTCCGCCACGGCGACCGGGGTCCCCTCACGCACATCCGGAACATCAGCAGCATCAATTGCGGGGCCGGCGAGCTCGGCGCCACGACCGAGCTCGAGACCATCTACGAGAACTATGTGAGCTTCGTGCAGAACGCGTCGAGCTACTCGCGGGCCGCCTGGGCCCAGTTCCTGGGCCCGTTCCACGGCCTCCCGGTGCTGCCGGCGAACGCGCGTGACTGCCGGATCGGCCAGCTCACCACCCTCGGCGTCCTGCAGCTGCTGAAGACCGGAGTTGCGCTGAGGAACGCGTACTACCACCGACTTAATCTCGGCAACGGCACCTCCTTCGGCAAGGACGTTATCGTTTACAGTACTTCCTATCGCAGGACCGTGCAGAGCGCGGTCGCCCTCCTCTACGCGCTCTTCGAGAACGATGGCTTCCAGAGTCTGGCGAGGATCAGCCTGCAGGAGAGCCAGAGTTATGCGTTCTGCAGCAACGAGTGCGCCTGTCCCGCCGCCGAGAAGTTCCTGAAGCAGCACTTGAAGGTAAATGTGCACGAATCTGGGAAAACTGTCCTTGCGGATTTTCTGTCCCTGACATCTTCACCGAGAGAAAAATATAGCTGTAGTTATATTTTGGACCCAACCATAATTTTATAATATTTCTATTAATAAATATGGTTAACTTAACTATATACATCATTATGTTAATCATAATTATCATTAGAAATATTATATAAAATTATGATTGGTCCAAACGTAACTAAATTTTTCTTTCAGTGTAAAAGATAGAGTCACGTTGATGAGTTTCTTTCTGAAAAATTTGAGTTATGTAATAACCCAGCAAACATAGAATATTACAGTAGTATTGCGACAATTTTGTAGACGAAGATATTCCCTGCAAACGCAGAACATTGCGGCAACAATAACATAATAAAACGTTAAGAGAACGTTCTTCCTTTTTGAAATCTAATGATACAAATCATAATAATAAAACTAAAATTGTGAAATAAGATTTAGTCAAAAATTTAAAAGCTGTGAGTTATAAACAATAATCTTATCACAACGTTGTTGCAATGTCCTGCGTTTGCTGGGAATCTTGGTTTACGAATTTATACAACTGATATTGTTTATGGAATGCAATCGCGAAACAGTCATCTTTTAGATTCAAACACTTTTTATACGAGGCAATCCGTCGGATCTCTCGCTTCTCTAGCTTCGTTTCATTTTAAAGATGCATGTAAAACGGACTTGTTGTCTTTCCATCTTTTTTTTTTAAAGAAAGATTCGATAAATTTGCATTCGCGCTATTCCCGCTCTTCCCGAGGAAGTTTTAATGACCTGAGATCTCACTCGAGTTTTCTCAGAAACATGTTAAATAATCTGCATCAACATCGCTCTTCTCCTTGCTTTCTCAGAAAAACCAATAATATTATCTAGGTCATTCTAGGATGGCGAACGCTGATTTCTTAGCGCATCTGAATAAAATATTGTACTTGCACGCGATAATAATTTTTTTTTTCTACAAAAATAATCTTGCCTCGCAATCCCCGGTCCGCTGTCAGTGCATTGCACGTGACACGTGGAGACACATCGCATGTTTAATGCATACAAGAATATGGACCATTTCTAAAATTTCGCTGGAGCTCGTTCTAACGTTTTCATAATTAATTTCGTGAAAATCCCGTGGAAAAGTTCTTCAATTATAAAATTAATTATTAAAAAAAAAACGTACAAAGTTACATTCGAGTAACAGTGATTGACGAGTCAAATCAAAATCGATGAAGCTTCCTCGCAAATCTCCAAGGCCCATTTAATTCTATCGGCGAACTTCCTATCGAGGTGCTAGCTCGCTACCCCTAGTTACTGCTGTCAAAAGAATAATTCAGCTCTTAATAAAATATTCGCGAAGAGCTCCAGAGGGAGCGTTCGCGATAATGTCGAGAATCGTGCGGATCTCTCCAGACATGTTTACTCGCGCTTTTCCCAGGAGACGTCCAACCATCTGAAATCCCATCCGGCCGTCGGGGAGCTGATCAAGCAGGCGGCGAGCGCCGTGTTCGAGCTACCGGACCAGGCGCAGACGTGCGACCCGAACACGCTGCGGGACGCGCTGCTAACGTACGTCTGCCACGGCGCCTCGCTGCCGTGCGCGGACCTGGAGACCCAGCGCACGTGCGTCAAGAGCGACCACGTTACCGGGCTGTTCGCCTACACGGACTGGGAGTCGAAGCAGATTGCCAAGAGCAGCAGCCGCAACAAGTACGGGCTGCTGAAGGCGTACGGGATGCTGCGCGGCATCGTCACCTTCATGCTGCGCATCATCTCCGAGGCCAGGCCCAAGATCGTCCTCTATTCCGGCCACGACAAGACCCTAGAATACCTCGCCACCGCCCTCGGCATAGTCTCGGACGTGGCGACCCACTATGCCTCGCGGCTCGTCATCGAGGTGTACAAGATCAATCCGCGGAACGACAATCGCCTCGCCAGCGACTTCTACTTCCGCATCGTCGCCAACGGCCGGGACCTCACGCCGAGGGTGCCGTTCTGTAGGAACGCGAACATCTACGTCAGCGACGACGGGGAGCCGACGATGGGCAAGAAGGGCGTCAAGCTCTGCCCGATAGAGAACATCGTTAGGCAGCTGCACGACGACTACTTTGTGCCGTTCAACGCGACGAACTTTAAGGACGCATGTTCGAGTCATAAGATTCGCTAAAAGTTAACGGGCATTCCTCAGCTCGTGAAAGATTGATCCGGTAGAAAAATAGGCGAGTTAAAAGGAACGAGAGAGAGAGAGGNATTCGTCTTCGGTATTAGTAAACACTTTATCCTCGAAATTAGAACTTCAAGACTGTAGCACTTTTTTAGATTCTCTTCTATCTCTTTTTATCTTGAATATATAATGACCGTTTAATCACTATATCCGTAAATAAATTTAAATACGAAGTAAGAGAAAAATATCGCTTTAACAGCCTAATTTTAAATAAAGTGTTATAATATTCTCTTACAAACGGTAAATGGCTTCGTCCATCAACAAAAGTAGGTAGAAACGAAGAAGAGAATGGAGAATTTGTACAGCACACGTAAAGCCAATCTCTCGTTATAGAGATCAAAAGTTTATGACTTCGCAAGGATGTGAATTCTTAGAAATTCTTTTTAATTCACCTATTTCTCGAATGACAGGACTCGAATGATAAATATGTCGAGCGGATCTTGAACAAGTTTCCAACTTGCACTATGCATTATAGATAAATAAGCCAATGTGAAAGTAATTATTAACATTAACGTTCGAAATACATCTGAGAGGAGCTAATCCTTCAATTTTCCTAACGAATTTCTCTTACGGCGTAAACCACTTAAAACACAATTTTCTCATCTAATAAGAAAGTATATTGATTCCATCGCGAATAATCAGATTGTATAAAATTGTTTTTTTGATATTTGATTGACAAGCTCGATTATAAAATTTTTTTACATCTCGCTATATCGACGCACATTTAACGAAATTTAAGATAATTGTCCGAAATTTTAATAAAATCGAAAAAAAACGAGAAAAAAAAAGAGTAAGTTGCCATTTTAGCAAGAAGCAAGCCTTATCGTCATAGATATATATCTAAAATTTTAACGTATCTTTAGATAAATTTAGAGAAACAATAGCGCTAATAAGAACCGATTAGTCGATTATTATATATTTTATCATACACTCTATTGTATATATGTAAATAAATAAATATATATATATATATATATATATACAAAAATATATATACTAAAAAATGCAGCGTATTCCTTTCCTAACTAATACACGTAAGATAGATAATTACAACAAAAAGAGAATAATAAACGAGATTGATCGTGCTTTGAATAGAGTCTTCGACGAGTATCCTCATTCTGAGTGACGACATTGTCCTGTTTGACATCGTGGTTTTCATATTTAATAAAAATTAAATATATTAAAAAAATTAATTCTTTATTAGACGTTAGAAAAACGACATGCAACTTGCGATATAAAAAGCTTATTACAATCCATTGATAAATAAATAATGAACGCGTTTTACGGCGAACAAGGCACGCAGGTTCACATATTTATAGCTACGATCTATCTATTTAACTTACACAATAACAATATGTCATAAATAAAAGCAACGTCTGTGACTTAAAGCCGATTACGATTTTCGCAGAAATTGCTTTTACTTCGCTAACGTTCGATAAAAGCCTCTCGTGTATCTTACAACGCTAAGACCTACTTTACATGCACACATCCTTCTTACTATTAATAACGTTTCATTATTCATGTTTCTCGCAATTCACAAATGACACTTTAAGATTGCGTCACCAAGATCAATGAAAGAAGGAACATCAATCAAAGTCTTGCATGAAAAAACAGTAATAAATTAAAAATATGTAAAAACCGGCAGTCCATTACAGAGTCCGTATAAATGCCCAGTTTCAATTATTTCCGGTCGAGCTGACGAAATTTACATTCTCTTCATTAATTACTAATGATTAATTAGAGCGATGCAAATCGTTCAGTCGAACGGAAATAGAAATCCCATGCAGATCGATCGTCGACGATTGCTGTTTAGTCACAAGACACAGAACGCGTTTATCAAAAATGATAAATATAAAAAATGATAAAGTAGAATAGGATAATTTCACATTGTAAAGTTCCATTTAAAAAACGCGAATAATCAAGCGTGTTTGAATAAGAGAATTTAAATTTTCTTGAATTTTATAATTCGATAGAAAAACTATAATTAAATTTCGTTATTTAACCAAGGTTTTAGGATACAAAATCTACATATGAGATCCAAAATTAATCGAACGTTTCGAACATTTACTTGTTCAAAAAATCTAAGAGAATTAAAAAATCGCAGAGTTATTAATAAATCATTTCAAAACGCGAACTGTACGCTATACTACTCGAATGTTATCCGTAAACTTTTTTTTAACACTGTACAGCTAAACTTCTACATATTTTAAAAATATACATATATATGTATGTTATTCTGAGATAATATGACTAGTACCAGACTCTGCCACGACTAAGCCGAGTATCTCTTGGAAATTTCTTATTTCTTGGTAATACTGCTCGAGCATAAAACCGCTATCTCCTGAAACATACAATTCAATATTTAGCATACATAATATGTAAAATGATGTTGTAACATTTCGAATTTTGAAATGATGTAAATGCAATCGCATTAACGAATAGAAAAATCTGATTCTTGAATCAGCGATTAAGCTAACGAATTATATTTGATTTTAGCAAGATATTTTATCCAAAACTAGTTCCGGTCAAGATTTAATTTTTCCGTCATTTAAAATATGATTAAATATTGTTAAAAATAAATTAAATTTAAAAATATAAATTATAAAATATAAATATATTGTTAAAATACCCTTCTACAGAAAAGCTGTCCGAAATCAGTGTTAAAACACTGTGTCAGATATACAGAGTGTCTCAGAACTGTGGGTACTATTTCCGTGAGCGGGTAGAGTGGACGAAACTGAGTCGAAAAGTCCTCTACCATTTTACAATTTTCGCAATAGTTAACGAGATATTAATTATTAAAAATCGGAAGAAGGGATAGACAGCGCGGTGCGCGAGATGTGAGAGCGGCAATGGCAGCAGGAGTAGCGAGCGCCCGCTTGGATAGTTGTTTGAAGGTCACGTAAAGGTCACTTTCAATTTCTTAAATGGAACTTACTATTTCTCGTTACATATTCTTGTAGGTTATCTCGAGAGCTTTCCAAAACGCTATAATGAAGTATGTTTTTATCAAGTATTTCTCGAGTTAATTTAAATTTTGTTATATTTTTTAATATAAAATATGAAATATCTCATAAAGTATTCACTTTTGAATGATTTTACCTTAATACTTTTAGACGTAGAATAATAAAAGGAAACGATTAATGTAAAAAAGCACGAAAAATTTGGTTTAAAAATTTTATTGAATTTTTTAATTGCATTGGTGGATTTTACAAAATTCCATATCTAAAAATTAATACTATTAATCAATTCCTTTTATTATTCGACGTCTAAAAGTATTAAGGTAAAATCATTAAAAAATGAATACTTTATGNCGTGAGCGGGTAGAGTGGACGAAACTGAGTCGAAAAGTCCTCTACCATTTTACAATTTTCGCAATAGTTAACGAGATATTAATTATTAAAAATCGAAAGAAGGGATAGACAGCGCGGTGCGCGAGACGTGAGAGCGGCAATGGCAGCAGGAGTAACGAGTGCCCGCTCACGTCTCCCGCACCGCGCTGTCTATCCCTTCTTCCGATTTTTAACAATTAATATCTCGTTAACTATTGCGAAAATTGTAAAATGGTAGAGGACTTTTCGACTCAGTTTCGTCCGCTCTACCTGCTCACGGAAATAGTACCCACAGTTCTGAGACACCCTGTATAAGCAGAAAAGATTGTCTAATATAGCGCGATTGATTTTTTATCTTCGGATGGAAGAAGCTTGACGAAAGGCAGAAGGATTAAATAAAGAAGAAAAAGAGTTTTACTTACTTTGTCGCTCTATCGCCTCTCTCTCTTACGGGTGGAGAATGATTCGATGTCATTCTGCGGACAGCCGGCAAATCAATTAATTGATCGGTACCACCCATGATAGCGTTAGCACCCACGCGTTTCCCCGTTCGCCAGCGTTGGATCAACCACTTCATTCTGTGTATACTGACTATCGCAAATACGACGATCCTGAAACGCACTTTCCTACTGTGAGACAGTCGCGTGTAAGAGCGTTGATCTTGAGTCAATTGCGCGAGCACGCATAGCGTGTTCTCCTCGCAATATTGATAACTGCCGACGATACACAACAGGTACTTTTTCTGATACGCCAACGCTTTCCGTCTGCTTTCCACTCGTAGATATTTGCCATAGAAGTTTTGTAACTGCAATACAAAATTCACACATTGTTATTATCTATTCTGCAGCATCTCTCTCTATCTACAGATTATTATGAAAAATATAAAAAATTATGTCATTGTAATAACTTCTTTTAGTTCCAATATAACAATTAAATTATTTCAATTTTAAACATAATTAGATTCAAATAATTAAACAAAATTCTATACCCTCTCAATAGAAACCTGCTGGTCCGAAGGCTGTGTAGTTTTCAGTCTTTTCAGCTGCTCGTCGAGCAATTTTACACGTTGTGTAAGTAGTTCTTTATCTACCCTCAGTCTGCCGATTTTATCTTCCAAATTACTTTTCTCAACTGCGTATTTTTCGATTGTTTCGCTTAATTCCTTAATTTTCTGCATTAAAGTTGTGGGGACGTCCTTGGCATTCTCAATTAAATCCTTGAGTTTCCTTTCTTTGTCTCTTGAGACTGTTAGTGTCGCATTAAGCTCTTCCTCTCGTTCTTTGATGGAATCTATTGTGCGCATAAGCTTCAGCTCCCGATTTGAAGATTCTTTTAGTTCTTGCTTCGCACGATCTATATCAGCCTCTAGCCGCATCCTAACTTCGCGAGAGACGTTGATTTCTCTGCGCAATTCTTTGATCTCCTCCAAGTCAACGTCTCGTTGATCTTGTTTTTTGTTTTCAGTCAACATCTTCAGCTGCTTTTGCAGATAACTACAGTCCTCTTCTCGCGCTTTTAACTCCTCTGTAGTTCTCCGTAGATCCGCCTCTAAGATTTCTTTCAGTCCGTTGGTTAACGCCAGACTGCTGACCAGTCTTTCTTGTTCTTCCATTGCGATCTCTAACTGCTTCATGTATTTACCCATCTCGTTCTCCAGTTTCTTTATATTCTCCTGTAGTTCCATATTGTATTCGCGGCTGTCCTCAAGATTTTCGCTCGTTCTTAAATATAAAAGAAAATATTAGGAAACAAAATATTTGTTTTTAAAATAACTTCGATTATTTCATTTCGCTAAAATCTAATTAAATTCTACCGGCATAGACATCAATATTTGCCAAGAAAAAGATTATGGACAGATAAACATAACTAATATATAAAAGTAATAAAAAGTTAAAAAAATAAATTAAAAATTAACGTACATCTCTGATTCATTTTTGTCGGATGCAGCAAACAAGCTTCTATTGGCGTTTTCGATTTCTATCAATTTCCTCATAGATGTCAATTGTGAATCCAAATTAATTTGCTGTTGTCTCATCGACGCTAAATCATTACGAAGCTTCTCCTCGTTCTCCAGAGAGGTTTTCAATTTTGTCTGCAAGAACTCGATTAACTCAGTATCCTGTATCCGTCCTTCTTCCGCCATCCGACGATATTCTTCTAACTGCATCCGCAGGAACTTCACCGTATTCCTCTCTGACACAAGTTCCTTATCCAGCTTGACTGCTTTCTTTGTCTCTTCCGTTAAATCCGCTTTCAATTGCAGAATACGATCCTCGTACTCGTCGATTTGATGTCTCATTATATCTTGTTTGACTTCTAAATCGTCTTTTAATCTCTTCAATAATTCATTGTCCTTGCGTACTTCATTCGTCTTTTGATGATCTTCAGTTGTTACTCCATCCACGACTTCATCATTCTTAATTACCTGCATAATTTGGTTATCCAATCGCGCGGAGAGATTCAATTCTCGTTTAACCATATCCTCGATATCACTATCGTCCTGCTCTCGTCGCGTCGTCCGATCGCCCAAAGCATCCTCCAATTCCTTCTGCAACCTCTGCACGGTATCTCTCAACTCCTCGTTCAGCCTGCGTTCTTCCTTCAATTTTCTCCTCAGTTCCACAACATTACCCGATTCCTTCATCTTGCTCTGAATGGTTTCCAGTGCTCGTTGCAGGCTCTTGCTATCATCGCTCATCTGCCGGATTACCTTGTCCTTTTCCTTCAGGAATTCCTGCAGGTGATGGATTTCTTGGTCCTTGTTACTAGAGGATGACGGTGATGATGTACCCGACTGAACGTCGCTCATTCGCCTCGCCATCTCCTCCAATTTACGAATAACCTGATCCCGATTGTTCAAGCCGTCTGTCAGCCGTAGGATCTCGTCCTGCAATTCGGTGATTTCTCGCTCGCGCGCATGAACTTTCGTCTTAAATTCATATAGTTGCTTGTTCTCGTTCTCGATCTCGATATTGCGCGTTTGAAGAGTCTCCAACTCGATATCTTTATCCAGGACGAGCTCCTTGAATCTTTGCAGTTCCTGTGCCGTATCCTGCAGCAAGGTGTTGCTTCTTTTCATCTGGTCCTTCTCTCTGATTTCTATCTCTCTCTTTAGCTTCGTGTTCTCCGTGTTTAATTCCGTGATGATTCTTTCGTTCACTTGCATCTTATCTTTATGATCTTCGAGTTCGTCCGTTTTCAGTTTCAAGATGTTCTCTACTTCCTCCAGATCCTTCTTTATCTTACTTTCCGACGCTTGAGCTAACTCGTATTGTCCTTTATAGAAATTTTTATCTCGCACCAAGTTCTCGACAGTTTCCTTAAATTCATCCTGTAAATTCTGATACTGTTTCTGCAAGGTGGTCAATTCCGTCTCGTACTTGCTCAGAAGGTCAGACTTTGAGTCTAGCTCCTGTTGTAGAGCATGCAATTGATTCGACAAGTTTTCGATCTCTTTCATCTTCTCGTTCAGTAATTCCTCGGCTTGTTGAGAATCTTCGCTGACATCATTGTTTTTCGAGGACGATAATTTTGATTCCTCTTCGGAACGTTGCAATTCCATCTCCGAGTGACCGACATTCCCGTTACTGTAACTATGTGTATGAGAACGCAAATCCAACGGTGGTACTTGCGTGTCTATCTTATCTACATCGAGAAAAGGTGTTTCCAAGGTATTGAGACTATTCGTATTTTTCAACATAGACGTAGGGACTCTGAAGCTAGAGATATTATGTGATGTTACATGTGTTGCGTTAGTCGTTCGAATAGCTTCAGGAAATTCCTCACATTCCGAATGAATAGAGAGGATATCACTCAACGTTCGCGCGCTATTCTTAGCCTCTGCTTGTTTCGTCAGCTCTCTCAGCTGCACGTCGTCCAAAGCGAGAGATGAATAAGCATTCAATTGTTTTTCCTTCTTGGAAAGTTGTTCCTTTAGATGATCAATCTCCTCGTTCTTATCCGCCAGCATGGTGTCGATCAGTTTCGGCAATTCCAGCTGCGTGTGCTCTTGCGTTCCAAGTTTTATCTGTAGCATTTTCTTTTCTTCTTGGACGAGCTTCAATTGATCTTTTAGTCGCTCGATCTTCTGCAATGCGCCATTTTCCGATTGCACAAAATTTTCCATTTCCGCTTCTTTCTCTGCTAACATCTGATTAACCCTTTTAAGCTGGGCTTTCAATTCTTTCAACTCCATATCTTTGTCAGTAATGGTTTGTTCTAGGGAATGATACTTGGCCGTAGCTTCGTGTAACTGCAATTCTAAACGGGATGTTGCTTGTTTCTGAGCGAATGGCGCGCTCTGTTTGTGCTGTTCCAAGCGACCGCGCATTGTTTCAATTAGGAACAATTGATTGGATGCCGTCTGTTGCAAGATCTCTTGTCCTACTAATAATTCCTCATTCTGATTTTTCATTGTTGTCAGCTGCATCTCCAGATCCTTGATCCTCTTGAATGCTACTTCTTCGGCACGTGCGTGTTTCAGCAATTTGTCCTTCAGCTTGAGTACTTGATCCAGCGGCAGCATCGGTGGTGAGGATGGATCGTCCGGAGTCAAACATCTCGTTGCGTCGATTTGTTCCCTGATCGAGACGTCTTCGCTCGGCTGACTCAAACTTAGATTGGAACCACACATATGCGCAGATTCCATCTCTCGAATTCTCTTGTCTAATTGATTTTGCATCTCATATAATTCTGTTTTCATCTGCTTCAAGACGGACGAATTGACATTGAAGTGCTCTGAACTTAACTTGTGTTTATTCAATTCCTCCTGAAACACAAAGAGCTATCCCGTAACCATTTTCATCCCATATATATTATTTATGCATTTATTCACTTTACTTACTTGTAAATGGTTAATTTGTTCATTCAGATATTTGTTTTCGCTACCAGATTTGATAGCATCCAGCTCCTGAACTAATTCTTGTTGATTCTTCGTCTGTGCGGTTATCACGGTTTCCAGTTGATTGATTTGCATTTGCAAAGACTCCTCCCTTTCAATTTTGGCTTGCAGCTGCTGCTCCAAGTCAGCAATGATCTCTCGCAAAACCCATATTTTATCCACCGCAGCCTTCAATTCACTCTCCTTCTCAGACTTCTTCGCCTCGGTGTCGGACATTAATGACGACATCTCTCTCATTTGAGATTCGAGAGCCTCCACCTAGATCATAAATCACGTATATATATATATATATATATATATATATCACGTATATATATATATATATATATGTGTGTGCGAATTATCAACGCATCGGTTTTACAGGATGTCACCCATCTTTCCAGTCAAGCGTGACCCAACATATCATATAAAGCATGGAAGACGTGGTACGTATCGTATTTACTTATATTAATTTTTAGTTACTGTACAGTGGGTAAGAAACAAAAATAACTACATATCTAATTAATAATAAGAAAAATAATTATATAATGACTAGAAAAATAAAAATTACTCAAGAAAAGTGATAAATAAATAAGATATAGTATATAACTCTAGCTATAAGTAGTCTGAACTTCTTTTATTATGTCACATTTGACCGCTTTTACTTATGTTGTTCAATAAATTTATAAAGTATTTAAATCGATTTTACAAGTTGGACATTCTGCTAGTCTAGTTATAAATATGGTCAATTGAATAAATATAACTTGTTATATAACTTATAGCAATTTAAATAGCATTTTAGCAAACATATGGGTATTTTCTTACTCACTGTATGACGACGAAAAAAACCGTCGAAAAAGTTAAAAACCAAAGTAAGTACGAACACTCACAGCTGTTTTGGTGTCAGTTGTTTGAAGCTCAGGGATGTTTGAAGTTGTTTCAGATGATAGCTCAGACTGCTTTGTGCGACAAACAGAAAACCAAAACCAGAGTGCAGAAAAAACATTGTGTTAATACAATTAGTCGTGATGCGTGACACTAATTGCTGCCGATACAATTAATTTCCGAAACAATAGCCGTTTCAATTAATAGTTAAATTTACGTTCTATATATACTATTTTAAAAATTATTTTGAGATTAAAAAATTATTTTTAGATTAAAAAACTTGCTGGTCAAAGTGCATATGCTACAAAATACAAATCTTAAAATTATAGAATTCATATTTATGATAATATGGGATTCTATATTTAGTATTTCCACTAAATTAAACAATCCACTTTTCATGGATCAATATCGTGCAGTCTTTTTCCAGCAGTTTTAAGTATATGTTAAGTATTCCATTAAATAAACCACAGAAACCTATAGTTAAGTCTTGGAGATGGCAGTCATTATGCCAGTTGAAATTTCTTGGTTAGTGCAGTAATTACCATAGTAAATTAAGAAAGTTTGTATTAAACTAATCAATCCTTAGTTAGCAACCGTAAGTCAAATTATTGCATAATATTTCCTTTAAAATACCTTTAAATTAATATTAAAAAATTTAAAAATATTTGTCTTTAAAATTTTTCTGAAAATAAGTATACATATTTTTTGACATATTTAAATTTTGTATTTTACAATGTTCAACATAAATATCTTTCATCAATTGATATTAACTAATTAAGGATTAACTGAGAAATAATAAATACTAAAGCTAACCACAGCGTGTGATTATGAAAAGCATATTGTGTCTGTACTCAACAAAAATCTTTTCGTTACATTTGAAAAAAAATAAAGTATACAACGAAAATTTTACCTCGGAAGTAATTCGCATATCTCTTTCTTTGTCACGCTCGCGTTCTTTGAGTTGCTCTTGTAAAAAGCGAATTTGCTTCGATGCTTCGTCTCGTTCCATCTCGCGTTCACTCGCTTGCTCGTCCAGAAACCGACGCGTCGCTCGCAATTGCTTATCCGCTGCCTCAATCTAAACAAAGGTAGTTCTAGTTAAATATAATTGTGTCGACGACATGATAAAAGTAACTAACTTGAAATAGTTCAATTGCTGCATTATTTAAGCCAAATGTAAATAATCATAATAATCAGTTTTATCTATGTAATCTATGTAAATAAGAAAAAAATATAATTATTCTTTTAAAATTTTTCAGAGTTAAAAATTTTCATTATACATGAAGAAATTGTGTTAATGGAATTTATAAAATTAAAACTCATGTTTTAAGAGGGATAAAGATAAAAATAAATTTTTATATGTATATTTTTAGAATTATTAGAAAAATGTTTTTTTAATAAAAAATTAATTGTAATAATTAATTATAGAAAAATAAAATAAATAAAATAGTTTAAAGTGGAATAAAATGCAAAAATATAAAGATATGTTAGTAATACCGGATTCTTTCAGTCACAAATATTGAAAATAAAACAAAAAAATTACTTCAACGTTAAGTAGAATTATTTAATATCGAAAATTACTTAATATTGAAAACTAAACCATTAAAAATAAAAAATCTTATATTTTATATTTTATTTTATATTTTTAAACAATTTCATATAAAAGCAAAACATGTTCGAAAATCGATTTTAACTAAAAAATATGTGACAGTAAAATTACAGAGTTATGAAAAATTCCGGCTTTAATATCAAATGTTTTAATTATAAAATAAGCGATAAAATAAAATACCATTGACAAAAACACATTTAGTTGTCTACAATACAGCATGCAAGGTAATTATCTTGCAACAACATGCAATAAACAAACGTGATAATAATTAAACATATTTTTTAGTAATACTATAACAAACGTGTTAAATTAGAACGATGGACAGATATTAGAAATGAGATAATGTTTCAATGAAAGCTCGTTTTATATACTTCTTCATTGCAATGGGATGTTATGTATTAATTTATTACAGTCGATCTGGAAGACTTACGGACAGCGTTTACAATAATATTAGTAATTCTATAATTTACCTTTTTGCAGCAAACCCTGTGAATGTATGGGGTAGGAGTAGGTTCTAAAGGTACCTGCTGGCAAGACAATAGAACGCCAATCAATCTTTTAAAACCTGCATCGCGGAGCTCTGCACTTTTGATTTGGAAGATGCTTCTTATTAATCGAATACTTATTTTAATGACGAATAATACTTTCCGATATGTTTAAACTGCCATATGTTACACGATGTTTTAATTTAGCTGTTTCACAAATTATTGAGAAATACTAACCATCATTTTATACAGGGTGTATAAAGAAAAGTGAATATTAAATAGCGAGTTTATTTTTAAATTGCTAAAAAGTTTAAAATCTAATAAAGCTCAATAAGGCCAAGAAATTCAATATCTAAAAATAATAAAGTATAAGAATGTAGAAAATAAAAATTAAATTTAAATTAAAAATATCAAGACATAGAGATTAAAAAATCTATGATTCCAACAGATGACATATCCAAGGATTCCGGGATTAAAGGATCTAAAAATCTTACTTTCTTAAAACACTCTGTATATAGTGTGCATAATAGAACATAATTCTCACTAAAATTTTAATACTACTTATTAAAAGAAATATTAAAATGGTAGATATATATATGTATATAAACAAATTTTTTCACAAATTGCATTGTGTAAAAAAAACGTGCCATACAAAAAAATGATCGTGTTAATTGTTGCTACACGGTAAAACACGTATGATATAAATAAACACGAAGCTCGTAAATACAGAAATGTGTAGACTTAATGAATTACAAAGACAAGTTGTTTTCAATACACCGCAATATTCATCACCGTACTGACATACCAATATCGAATAATTAGAAATCATGCAACAATGCACTTTCAATAAAAATAACGATTTTACCTGTTGTTGTAAATCTTCTCTCTCTTTCCTGGCGTCGTCTATTAGTTTATCATTTTGCCTGCACAATTCTTCTATTAATTGCAGCAAATAAGACACGTCGCCGCCACCATTAGATAACACATGTCTAGCTGTAATTGAAATAAAGATATTGTATAAGAAAATATGAAAAGAATAATATATAAGTATTACAAATAAGTATTACAAAATCTGAAACATAGAAGGACCAATACAATTTATATCGGTCTAAGTTCGGTACAAGTTCAAATATTTTTAATCCAAAATATTGATATTATAAATAATTTGGAATTGAAGTATGAATATAAAAAAATAAGCGAAATAATTTTTTTTAAATATATTTATATATATTAATTTTAAAAATTGGTAAGAATTACCTTTTTCTTGTACTTGCGAAAAATCTTGCAACACAATGTCGCCCCTCGAAAGATCGCTTTCGCCGTATCCTTCTGTAATGACTTCTTTTTTGTTTTCTGCACTAATCAACTTCCGCTGTAGTTCCAAAATATGTAATTTTAATTGTTCCACTTCTTCTTGGTAGTTTATTATTAAGATTTCAGCGTGGTTCAGTTTCAAAGAGAGCTCTTCGTTAATTTTGTTTGCCAAGAGACTCTCATTTGACGACGATGCAATCTTGTTCTCTTTATCAGACATCGAAAGGTTGAGAATTTGTGTGCTATCAGATTTCAAGCGTCTTAAACAAGCCTTCAATTCTTTTCTTAATATCTCATCTATATTTTCATCAACTAAATTCTGTAACGTCTTGTTATCGCTATTAACGATGGAAGTTATTTTGCTGGATTGCGGAGCAAAATGGACTCTTTTGATCCGTTGGCTTGACGGAGTTTTGTGCTGTGTTTCAGAGAAAATAGTATTATCACTCTTATTTAAACTTTCTTCATCGATAAAAGCGGATTCTGCCAATTGCCTTTTTAGAACGTCGTTGATTAGAGTATTATTAACTTCTTCTTCACAGACAACGAAATAATTAATCAATTCTCCAATTAAATTCTTAAGAGTTACACATGCTTTCCACAAGTTATCCCTGGTAAAAATAAGACATAATAAACAATGAAACGTTAGAATCGAATGAAACATTTATAGTACATAATAAATTCTAGTTAATTTTCAATATATACGTTTTATATCAAGTCTATCTAAATATTTTATTAAACCCTACATTCGATATGACTAAGAAAAACAAGCAAAATTCATCAATTACCTTTCCTTCATGATATTCTCTGACGAGTTACTTGTGACACAAGTAACTTCTTGGTTGTCATTTGTATTCATTTTAAGAATCGAGATTTCCTTTTGATGTTGCTCAAGCATTCGTGTTACAATGCAACTGTGTTCATCTTTCAAACGAGCTAATTCAGCGCTATGCATCTTTTTCAATTCCTGAATTTCTTGTTTAGCGTTGCACGTAAATTTGTCCCGTAGTTCTAATAGTTCGGCTGGCCAATTATCTTCTTTATCTCCTTCCGCCGATAATAGTGCCTGTATAATTATAATAGATTTTATAATAAATATCTTCTAAAGACTCATAATAAGCCAGATATATCAAAACAATTTTCATTAACCAAAGGTACGGAAACACACAAATAGTAACACCCAAAAATCAACTCATTCAAAAACATAAAATGAAATGATTTAATTAAATTAAATTTATGTTGTTATTTCGTTTGTATTTCATTTTTAATCCAGTTTTTATACATGATCCACATCTACCTGAAATTTTTCTTGAAGAGCGTTGACAATGTCCTGTCTAGCTAGCGCAATCTGCTCTTCTAATTGATGATTATACGCATCACGCAGACTTGACAGTTCCCCATTCTCCACTTCCCATTCAGTCTGACAATACTACATGCAAACAGGAAGTCACACGGTGGTATGTTAGTCACAAGTAAATTCGCATTTCAACATAAGTTATTAAAACAACACAAATAATCTTTTTCTTCAAAAATGTATTAATTACAATAAATATACGAGAGAACAGATCACAAGAGATCATACAGATAAAGAATGCACTGAGATGAGAAACATACTATAATGATAATTAACGCATACTGATCACACCATGCGTCTAGTTTTTATACATATTAATGACAAGAATGCTATTGTCGACAAATGTATTAATAAAGCGGACTCACGATAAGCGAATTTTTCACCTCATGTATAGAGAATACAATGCATGCTCCAGCTTCATTTCGATGTTATGGATTTGATACTTCCGCTTTCTCGTAATCAATCTTAATTCTCTGAATTTCATTTACCTTGTGTTCCAATTCTTGTTGTAATGTTCGCATGTTGTCCTCAAATCCCGTCTCAATGCGGGCTTGGTTTTCAGCGTCTAGGATTTTACTCTTCAGAGACCCCTCGATGGCACCAGGTGTAGCCGCTCGAGAGTTTGATACATTTAAGCAATCTCCGGCACCACCAAAATATAGATCGTCTGTCAGCTCTTCTGTTTCGCTATCGTTATCAGAAATCCGTCTTGACTGTTGGCTAAAAACTTCTTCAGAATACTGTTTTTCCATCTGCAAGCATTTCCGCTCGAAGTATGTTCTCAGTTCCTCCATCTCTTTGGCATGGCGTGCTTCGAGTTCGGTTCTCAAATCATTTAGGGTTGCATTACCATCCTTAAGAGACAAAAATATACTTTAAAACAAAGCATACAGTCGTGCCCAAAAATATAAAAAATACAAAAAAATATTGTTGTAGATTGAATTAGAATAAAAATAACTTGCCTTGAAATTTTGCAGCAATGAACGTAATCTGTTAATCTCTTTGGCAGAATCCGCTTTAACAGATTTTAATTCTTCCTTACGTTGATTCACCATTTCTTCGATTTCCTGACACAGCAACTCTTTCTCCGCCCGTAAGTTTTCCAAGGATTTTTGCAGCGAATTTTCGCTGTCCTCCTGTTGTTTTTGCAAAGTGGCATTCTCTGTCGAGGATTGCGTCTTATCGGCGGTTATTTTTTCGCATAGAACATAATAACGAGATAATTTTAACTTAATTTCGTCCAAACTCGGCTCGTTCTCTAGAATTTGTTGTAGCTCCTTATACAAGTTCTCGTTGTTTTTCAGGTAATTGTTATCCGTTAATGTGTCAGTAATATTCGGTTCCAAAGTCTTTTGACTTGCTACACTTTGATCTAATGCACTATTATCCAAGCTCTGGTTTTCTTTAAGACATTTGGACGAAATCGTGCTCAGGGAGATGTTAATTTTACTTTCGTTCATTGACAGAGTCTGGTTCAATCTTTCTTCAAATTCAGCGCACTGCGCCCACGCATAAGCTAAACCGTTTCTCAATTGGTCGCACTGCGTTTCCATTTTTCTTGCATTTTCTGTCATTTTAGCCAAATCTGTTTTACACTTCGCGTTTTCCGTATCTTTCTGCTTTATTCGTAGCTTCAGACTTTCTATTTCCCGCTGTTGATCCTCAATTCGTCGAGCTGAATCGTTCTCGACATTCGCCAAAACGTTTTCCGAAGATTCCTGGATAGAAGCACTGCAAGGCGTCGCATGACTGAATTCTCTTAACGAATTGACTTCCTGCTGCAACTTATCGCACGTATTTTTCATGTCCTTCAGCTGCTTTTCGTATGTTTTGTTTGTGATATCAGCTTGTTCCAATTCGTTTTTGGCTTTGATTAAATCTGTTTCGAGAACGCGAACCTTCTCGACTAACATTTTTTCCATTTCCATCTTCTCCTCGAGTTTCCGTTTTGTCAGTTGACTCTGAACAGCTCTCTCGTCGAAAGTGTTATACATAGTTTGTTCACTAACCAAGGTGTTATACATGGTTTGTTCACTGGGCAAGCTTACGTTCGAAGCATCGAATCGCGATAAGGATCTCTCCATCTCATATAACTTACCGCTCAGACTTCTCTCGTGCAACTGACTGTTTTCGATAACCGACTGTGCTGCAGAATATCTGCACGATAGATCGTCTAGCTTGAATTTCAATGTATCATTTTCCTGTTTGAGCATAGTAGCATTGGATAAAGCCTGCTCTAGCGATCGTTCGATACTTTCTTTGGATTCCAGGATACTCATCGATGTGATATGCTTCGAGGTCATTTCCTCTAATTGAATTTTGTGCAGTTTGATCTGTTCGTTCAACAACTCTTTCTCCTTCTGAAAATGTAAATTTTGCATGCGCCGTTCATTTTCCGCTTCAAATCGTAATTCGTCGAGTTTTGTTTTGTACAGATGAACTTCCGACTGTGCGATTTTCTGAGACTCGGTGTGATTCACCAACTCGAACTTTAATGCTTCGACAGTTTTCTTGTAGTGGGCCAATTGCGTTTGAAAGACAGACAATTCCTTGGCATGCCTGCTCTCCAAGTCCGGCAACTCTTTGTTCAAACGATCAGCCAACATTTTATTTTCGTCTTTTAATATTTTTATGGATTCTTCGTGCTTGGCTTTTATATTCATAATTTCGGCCTCATTTTTCGAAGTTAACTCCTATGAATATTCAATTGAAAAAATCAATACAGCTATCATTTTTTTAATTACTATAATAATTCGATAATTTTCACATGTAAAAATATTATTTCTAAAATTCGCTAAAAAATATTCATAAAGTAAACTAGAAACTTATATCGATAATTATACAAAAGAATATTCTCATGAAACACTTACTTTTAATTCTTGTTGATGGCGTACTGCATTTGTATTTGTCACAGTGGTAAATTTATTTAAAATATGTTGCATGTCCTGTTTGATTTTATCAACCCGTGCCTCATATTGTTTCTGTTGCTTCAACGTCTCATCAATATTTAGATTCTTTTCCGCAGCGCCAAGACTAATTTGCTCATTTAGATTCTTTATCTGTGTTTTATAATCATTGATTTCTGCATTTCGTGTTTCTCTCTCCATCTCCAATGTTTGCACATGCTCACGAATGTCTGTCAAATCTGTATTTAATCGACGAATTGACGATTCCCGATCGCTCATCGCCATTTCCAGATCCTCGATCTAAAACATTCACAACAATGTTCGACATTTAGTAAGGTTATTAATAACTGCTCATATTGAAAAAATATGAAGCGCATTATTCACCTTTTGCTGCAAGTTCATATTGTTTATTACAGGATTGTTGAGCTGCATGGAGTTCAGAGCATTAAGCTGTGCTGTTACAGTATCTCTAGAAGATATTGCTTTCTCTAAAGATAATGTTAAGTGCTCTATCAAGTTGTCGCGTTGATTTACTGCCTTTTCAAACTCCTGTAACTGTTTCATGAAAAGCACAACAGTTACCTTGTAATAATATAAAAGAACCAGTATGACCTATTTAAATTATCATTAGAGTCAAAATTGTAACTATTATTATTAAAGCAAAAAAGATTTTATTAAATATATTGAAAAAAGAAATATCATATTAATCTCCAAAACTCATAGATCACCCTAGCAATTTCAATTACTAAAGATTTCTTGAAAATCAAGTTTGACTCATCTGAGAAAAAAATAAGAGAAAAAAATAAATATATAACAATACTTCAAAGACAAAAACTTGATATCAGTTAATTTTTATTCATATGTAGTTATACAGATTGAAATCTGCAGTAGGCACAAATAAATCTGTTTATGTTGGTTGAGTTCGTCTTGATGCTCTCAGTGCTTTCAGCATCAATCTATCTTTATTATTCCTAAAATATAGGACAATGATAGACTAATGCTGAAAGCGCCTGTAAGCGTCAAGACGAACTCAGCCATTGATGTTTATGTTGACTTCTAATCTTGTCAATGACTATTGATTTTCTTACATAGCTTAAAATTTGTTTATTGATACATTAAGTAATTGAAAGATTGATGTTTATGAAAATAACAATCATTTTGAAAATAAATTATAGCAATAATTTTCTAATTGTATAATTACAAAATTACTGAATATCAAAAGAAAATTGTGTCTACAGAGAGATGCAACGTACTTTTATGTGATACAAAGATATAATATCTCTGCCATGTGTACTGCTGCTCTGGCTTTGTGATGAGTTTGGGGAGGACGTCTCAGCTCGTAAATGATCGATCTCCGCATTTAAGGCCCCGACTATAGCTTCTTTTCCTTGCAATAATTCTTCCAGTTCTGCGACTCGTCCTGCCAGTCCTTCCAAATCAGCATCAGCCTCTCCCTCACTTATACTAACGCTGCTTTGCGTTACATCCCTCGAGGATATGCCTTCGGTCACCTATTATTATCAATAAACAAATTTTAAGCTATATGTAAGAAGGTCAACGGTCATAAGATAAACAAAAGTAAGAATGTAGGTTTAAAATCAAATTTTTAAAGTTCATCTGTGTGATAAAAAACGCATTGTTAGAGCGTACAAAGTACAAAAATCAACCAAGAATAAATTGAGTGTTCACAATTATATTGAGTTGAATAGATAAAAAAATGTCGAAGAATTATTTGTCGCTTGAAAGTGTGAATATGTTGGTCCCATATAACAAGTTGAAAAGTTCAACAGAATTAAAAACTTGTACTCTGTAAATTGCGAAATTCTGTATATTATTTCCATCAAACGCTAATAATTAAAAATAACTGTGATGAAAAATACAAGCTATAAATGGAATAAACCCTCAACTATGCAAAATATTTTTTTTCTTCGTATACTAGATTCCTTATGCATAGATTTCTCATTGTGCAAAGACTCGCCGTCGGATTGCTCCATGTGCTCCATATTCCCATCCTTACCCTTGCTCGACTGTTTCATCTTGTATATATCAGGAAGATACAATTGCACAATTCTGACGTTAATAACGAGACAAAAGATTCTCGATAAAAAAAAGGAAAAGAGAACATTCTATAAGCATCCCTTCGAGAAAGGAAATGACAAAATCAGAACAACACACAGAACGCAAAATTGACGACATAAACAAGGAAGGAGGAATTTGTGGTTCCAATTGATGGAGCAAGCGTATAAAATAGGGATGTTGGACAAATTGGAGGAAAACAGAGAGAAACGCTTACCTCTCGGTCGGCCTCCGGCGAGCGTTTTCTACGCTCATCCTCCTGAGACGCGCTCATCCTGACGGAGCTCCCGGGTCGACGTGCATGAAGGGTGCGAAACAAAGTATTCGTCGACTACACGTTTGTCAGCTCGTCATCCGTTACATTTCAATTTGACGTGCTGGTTAGGCTGCCAGCTGTTGTTCGGCCTTCGCTCGTAGCACGGTATCGGCCGCCTCACCGGATCAAAGAATAAAAGCACGAATCTGACGAGAACGGTCAGAGTTAATTAAAACGCTCAACGAAGACGGTTGGAAAGGCGGTTGGTCTAAAACGGTCGCGCGTCAGTCGCGCCAACCTGGGCACGTACTATACATGGGAATTTTTCGAAGTGATTCGGAACCACAAATGTTTATTCTGAATATACTAGGGTCCGTATTCAGAGCGCGCGTTTTTAAATATGTTAGCGCATTTTTGTCTTCTTTTACGTCTTTCTATCCTTGTTTTTACTGAATAATAAAGATAGAATAAAACATCTTTAGAAACGCGTTCTGAATACGGGCCTAGAGGTTTGTTCGCGTCGTATGCTTCAACTGCTTCAGCATGCTCCTATTTGCCCCAATGTGCTTCAATGAGCTGTATTATCCAATGGGCGATGTATTAGAGCGCGTTGGAGCAAATAGAAGCATGTTGGAGCACGCAAATTTAAACAAACCTTAGATCATTAACTTGGGGCGTTAAAAGAGCAAAATTTGCGTCCGACAGTGCTTCCGGTGTATGAGGGAAAATGGTCTCTATCTCCACATACCTTTTACATTTTTATAAAATGTTTACATATTTATGACAAATATAACTTTTCTAAATAGATTAATACCATTCTTTTTTTGTTGTTTGACGCTTTTTGATACAAGATGTCGGCATTTTTATTTTTACAAAAAAATTGTCTTGTTTTTATAACAGCAATTTTATGGTAACTTATCAACACACTGTGTATGTACCCGCGCTGTGTAAGTAAGACTCGGGCGCATCGGCGCATCGGTGAACCGACCCATCGGTGAGTCGATGCATCGACTCATTGACGTACCAGCGCACTGGCGAATTGGCGCACCGATGCATAATTTTTATTAAAGTCAAGAGATAATGATACTAATAATAAATATATTAAGTTTGTAAAAACATGTACATTTTATGTGCGTGTATTATTTTGTGCTATTAACAGCAAATAAATAAATAAAATAACTATGTATTTTTAGTTTTATTTTTCATTAATTTAAAAACATATTTCTTAATATTTTCATATTATTAGTTTTTACATATGTGTCATATGCTGTCACAATAATTGATGTAGATCATGATGTCAATAATTTTCTGCTGAGCTCTTTTGATAAGCAGAAAAATCTCCAAATACTAAAAGTCTTTTCGACAATTATTCTCGAATCGATCATGTTATTATAATTGCAAAAAAAAAATATAAAAAAATTTATTTATTGAGTTTATGATATCATGATGGTATTTTACACTTGCATCTCTTATTATAAATAGATAATTGTAAATAGCTTCATAATATTTACAAGCAAGTATACTAATATGAAAGTGTAAAAACTTTAATAGTTTTTAAAAAATAAAGTTGATCACTCTTACAAGTTCATTTTACAAGTTTGTACATTCAGATATAATATGTACATATTATGTGGTAAAACTATTCTTTTTTATATGTTATATTACACTTTATATGTTTGTTATAATAGACTACTTCTTTTGTAATATTGTATAGTGTATAAATTCAGTATTACTCAGTATATTATAATCTCTAGGATTAGTTCAACTTTTTTTAAAAATTCCTTACGAAACAAACTCTTCCTTCGCTGAACTTTTTTTATCAATCTACTGCGAATAGCATAAACAACATAACTATGTTGCACAGTAACCTTTGCTAGTCTTATAACTGTACGTATTTATAAGTACTTATAGCGGTACAAGAGTTCCGGGATACTCGCGTACTTTTACTATCTCGTATCAGTTCTTTCAATTGATATTCAGTTAATATTCCATGAAATCTGAGAACCGTAAATATAAAATAATAAACAAATGCAAAGGTGAATTGTAAATAATTTGTTAATTTTATGAGAATAATAATGTTTTTTAAAGCATACATAGATATGTCAGCAAAATTATTAATAAGACAGAGACTCTTTTTTTCCTTTGATTAGAGGAAAAAAATTGGATGATACTCTATATAAGAATTTTTTACAATTATTCCCAGAATCGCTGATCATACAAGACTGCTCTTCGATGACTTCGAATCAGGGACGGCTGCTACAACGAAACTACTCGCCTATCTGGTAAAAGCATGATACACACAAGTGAATTACCGCATTCATTCGGTGTTTACGAAGCGGAAATTTATATTCCGCAGTTTACACTTTCTCCGCAAAATTCATAAGAAATGATAAATAGCACAATTGTATCACTCATATCGTGCCATTATAACAATAAAATATGAGTCGCAATTTAATAGATTTCTGACTCATTTTATAAAGGAAATTAGCATTCAAAATGCGTAGTATAAAAGCATTATAAGTAATAGAAGACCTTGCAAAAAATATTACTGGGTATTTCGTTGAAATAGATTACGGAGGTAAGAAGATAATCGCTGTCGCCGTTTACCTTGTAAAGCCGGAAGTCGGTAACATAAATTCCATGATCTTGACCATAAAAAGAATCCAAGAAATTCAAACGTACAACAAGAAACTCATTGTTTCCTCTTGTAATTCGTTTAATGTTATATAATAATCAGTTAGTAGATCTATTTCTAATACGAAACAAGAAGAAGAAGTATAACTGTCTTACAATATATTCAAGATTTATAAAAATTGAAGGATTTTACACATGTAATTTAAATGTATATTGTTACCAGAGATTTTCAATGTTTTCACTTTGATTTATCGAAAATTATTATCTTTATTCCAAAATAAGATAAATTTCCAAGAACATGTATTTGTATTATTTGATAAGTGTTTCACACTCACAATTAGATTTTTAATTTTTAAATTAAATAAAGATAATAAGTGAAAAATTGATTAGATTATATAGCAATAACTTCTTTGTTTTGATTACTAAACATTTGTAGAATAAGTTTAAATCTTCTACTTTTGAAATACAAAATTTTCAAGATCCTTCAAGATTTTCAATTTCAAATAATATTCGAAGCTATTCGAATCCTTATACATATTATAAAATCATTTAAAAACTTTTAAAAGAATGATTTTCTTTCAAGATCAAATCTGATCTTGATCTGATCCAGTTTCTGTAACACTCTTCTTCTCGTCTGTTATTCAATTACAAGATTAATTTGTCAGACACCCGGATCTATCGCTATCGGCATAATCAGCAAGGTTTCCCTAACTCCGGATAATAATCCAACGACACATCGTCATCTGTGTTCTGTGTTTTTTTTTTCACACTCCTACACATTACTCCTACGTATCTTAATTCGATCGTTCCGGCCTATCAAGAATCGAGCACGGCGAATGAGAGATAATGCGAAATTCACGAAGCGTAAAGGTAGTTCAATTCGCCTCTATTTCGACGGAAGTTCCTGCTTTACAGACACGCAGCCATTGCGGCTGTAACGGCGGCTTCTGCTGTTCTTACTATACGGGTGGACGCGTTTAACGATGCGGGCACTCGCAATGATGTCACGCACATGTGTGCGATGTTGAACGTAATGCCCGTTGCGAAGATGAATTCGGGGCTCGATTTATTCTACTCAAGTATCTGCTAATATCGATTCGAGAAACACGAAAGAATTTGCGAACGTGCTTCCGCACGTTGCTGAAAGTTAAAATTGCAGTGATCAAATTTAGTGATTAAATCCTCGTTTAGTAAAAAAAAAATATCGCCATTTCACTATGTTATATAAACAATATTTTAATTAATTATACAATAAAAATAATAAAAATTGAAACTGCAGCGATTAAATTCCCTATTAATAAAATTGTCACTTTTTTTGTGAATTATATATAAGCATTCTTAAAATTATATATTAACTAATTCTCTTAAAGCTCAAGCGTGTAATTGGCATTTCATGGAAATATAGTATCAATAAGTAAATGTTAAATCATTGATAAATAGCGATTAAAATCACGTTCAATCGATCGAGAAAGCGAACCATTATAGCCAATCGGGAGAAATTGCATTACGAAACACTGTTATCTACTTCGATATCGAGTATCAAACACGGAAGACGTTGGAGCTTAGGTGCGTTTAGTCCATCTTTCAATTCGCCACTTTTCCGGTTCATTGAAGATTCAGATGTGATCGATGCTGGGTTCAAATCGATAGATCACCATCGATAGAAGATTACACGGCGGTTCATAGGCGATCAGTGATCGATTGAATATTTATTTAAATATTCTGCGATCGCTCATCAACCCCTCCCCCTCGCGCGGGGAATTTGAATTAATGACTCGCTTTAATGATCCAATCCGGAACCCGAACGCGCTGTGTCATTCGAAAAACGGAATGCGCTTAACGATTAACGAAAGTGACTCATCATACGCGTGTACGGTGGTCGATGACTGCCGGGCGTTTTGTGCAAACTGTCATTACGCATAATTTTCGATCGCTACTGTGTCGGCACTCGCCGCCAGGGATTCTCAGTCCTGCGATTCAGAAGGCATTCCAGATGATCATTCGGTGGCAGATAAAACGGCGCTCGAACGAGCTTACGTTTCTGTTTGCTATCACAGCAAAGATTGAAGAAGTCTTATTTGCACTTGTTATCAGTCTTCGTAGTTGTCTTTATAAAATTGAACATTTGTCGCACAGCCGACTTGAATAGAAAAAAAAGAAAACACTTTCTCGATTTCGCGGGATTTAACGAAGCTTACTGGTGTTAAGTTTTTGGGATATGCGGAGTATACGAGCGCCGTTCTATTGTTCACAATTGAACGCAATTGCTCAATTCTGTCGAATGTTAGACCTAACGGGAAGTAAATAATGTAACGCTGAGATCCTTGAGAAAAGGGTCAAATTTTATTAGCGAAAACGTCGAGACGCTGACGGTACTGCTCCAGCTCTAAATCATACAAAATAATGGGCTCTTTTATATTAAGCTGACGCGAATAAGTGACGGAACGTTATTCGTTTCTTCAATTCGAAATACTTTAACGGTATTTTAACTTCAGGCTTTTAACTGAAGTACCAGAGGTCGACGTTAAAAAGTAAAAAAAAAATGACAATCTTCCTCAAAATTCTTGGCAAAGAAATTAACTCCAGATCCAGGAGGAATTCAGGGACACCGAGTGCGCGAAGCTTCGAAGAATCGCACTTGTGTAAACTTGAGCGTCTCGCGCGCAACCAGACGCGGAAATCCGTCCCGTCGTGGAGTACAATCCACAATGTTCGCAATGTTCGAAAACAGAAGAGCAGTCGAACGGAGATTCGGAGTTTCCGGAAGGTCAGGGACAACCTTTCGGATAAGGGCGATAAGGGCGATAAGGGCTGGTGTCTGAGAAGGACTCGTGAAGCTACTGATCGAAAAGCTGCCGGGCACACTGCGGCCGGGCTTCGGGATCCGGCCGTGTCGGTTCTCCGGCCCGGTTGTGCGTGCCGGCTGCGCTCCGCTCGCCTTTGCGGTGACCGCCGACTACGGTCCCTCTCAGTCGCGGCGGTGGCATCCTGCTCGCAACACACGCCACGGCTCGATTCGAAAAGCGGCTGCCGCCGCCGCTGCCGCCGCCGTCGCTGCCGCCGGGTTTTTAATCGGATCGCGTTTCCGGCGTGGGCGAAGGGGATACTTTTCAGCTGCCGCATCTCGGTAAGCCTCTCCGCAGCCCACGATTGCTCAATCGTCTCGCGTTCGCGAGCTGCTGAAGGTGAAGGTGCCGTGATAATCTGATAATTAAGGGAGAAACGGCGATTGGTTTTCCCTTCGACGAACAGGGACGGTCCTTTGTTGCCTTCTTTGTCAAATTATTGGTGATTTCTGTCGCGTATCTGATACGAAGAGTGGTTTGCCTTGAAAAAGTGTGAGTGAGAGAAAATCGATCGGAAGAAATGCTGCTCCGTTTTATTTCATCAAATGTTCGAAGTTAAAATCGAAAGTCATTTGAAATAATTTCTATGAAAAAAATTAATCTTAAAAATGAAAACAGACTTTTTTAATTTTATTCTTTTTAATTTCTTCTTTCAACTTTCAAGCTCCGCTTTGACATTTAAGTTTGCTTAAAATAGTCATGATTGATAAGTCGGTATCGAATTAATGATCAGCAATAAGCTGTCTGTGTCCTGTCTGACCGAAGAAACTCTCGAAGCTTACGCCTGTAAGCTGTTTCATCTTTAAGTGCAAATTTAAATTGTGTGGTTTAGTTTGGTGGAAGTTTATGACCGCCGGGAGGGCGGAGCACACAATACGCGGCATTTTTCGTCGTGAAAGACGAGAGGTACACCACGTGTGCGGACGGAAACGGCGTGTGTGGCATTGTCGAAGGAACGCTCGGTCTGGAAAGTAAGTTTTTCTTCTTACAAGTTTATTTTTGTCTCCGATCGCACGCACATTTCGCGGAAACGCGGAAACGATGATTGATAATAATTAAAGAATGATAATAATGAAGCGAATTCTCTTCTTCTTTCCTTCCTTCTGAAAAAATTATTTCTTCCGCAGAACGTTGCGTGCCGCTTTATCCCAATTAACGCCAGTCACATGCAGATTGTGTCAGTAAAACGATTTTATTTGCTTTACTAATATCAGCAATCAACATATTCCTTTCAATTTTACTTCGTAGAGTAATGAATTCGCACTCACACAAATTCTACGGGGACTTAATTGCAAGTGATCAAAGAACTTGCTTTTCTCTCTGGAAAAAGAAAGAAATATGTTTCTCTTCTTTTAAAATAATTCCCTCTCCTTTTCGCAATAATATCGACAGCTAAGATTTCTGGAATGTTTTGCGATGAGTTGAGTTAAGCGCAAAAATGAAAAGTATATATTTTCTTGATTGTATACTTTTAAGAGAATGAACTCGTTTATGATGTACTGCATAAAAGTATTCTGGTTTTCAATAATTTTTATAACCGAGCTTTTGATGAGCACAGAGCGATCTCCCCACTCATGTTGTCCTGTCGTTAGTTTGCTGATGCAGCTCATTCAACCGGCGATTGCGGACACGTCGATCGCAATAAACCGCAGGGTTAGTGCACCTTCTCACGATAATGATTCTTGTTTCTAGCGTCGGGCATTTTCTCAAAACTCGACAAAACCGTAAAGATACATTTCTTAATTAAGTTATAAATGAGAAATTTTCGAAAAAAATTCGAGGATCATCATTCCCCGTCGCTGTTGGGCTCGCTTAAAATGTCGAAAGAGTAGCGGAACTCAAGTATCGATACTTTGTATCACTTGCAAAAACACATCCGTGATAAAATTCTGATCAATGACATCCAGAGAGCGCGCGTTCACCGTCGCCTCGAGGGAACTTATACGGGCTTACACACACGCGCCCGCGATAAGATCAAATTCGGTAAAGAGCCGTTTTAGTGTTCCCACGAGGGTTTGCTAGACCATGAAATAGAGTCATCCGGCGAACGGCGAGGCGATTCGCCGTGGTCCCGTGTCGCGAGAGAGTCGATGACTCCTCTACGGTCATCTCCAGCTTACCAGTCGATCGAACGGTCTTTCTCTCTCCCTCTGTCTTTCGGATCTCCGTCTTCTCCTGTTCGAGTCACGACCACAGCAATCTGGCCGCAACCGTCGTCAGTGGTCAGTCAAACGATTCCGCATGTCTGACTGTCGGTCGCCGGTGGGAACAATTAGCGAGAGCGATGTTCTTCCCTCGAGAAACCTCCCTCTCCTATACGCTCTCGAGAGCCTCTAGATGATGACGGTTTGATCTCGGCGACATGCATTCATCATAATCGCTAATGTAAACGACGTTTCCGTAATCAATTATTCATGTTTCCAGACGCCGATTTTGTTAGTAGACGTCTTCGAACATCTTTTAAGAAGAATAAAAGTATATTCAGAAAATACTTAAAAATGTTCCAAAAATAGAATTACTCCAGACAATCTTATAATTATGTATTCCAAAAGAGCACTTAGTATTTTCTGAATATACTTTTATTAGCATTTATGAAGACAATGAAATGTAATTTTAATACTTGTGTATGACGATAATTTAATTTTCTTTGAAGTTTATAAATTCATACGTTGCGTAGATTTTTTTTCAAGTTGTCGAAATAGATTAATCAAAATTAGAGTACAAGTTTGTACAATAATTTTATATTTAGAAAAAGTTCATCAAGCTATATAAATAAAATATTGAAATTTAATTTGCTATAAAAAATTAATCTTCTTGTCTCTATAAAATATTTCAACACTTTGAACTTGAAAATCAACCGGATCTAGTAAATAAATAGGTCAACGGAAATTCTCATTTTTCGCGATTTAAAAGATATATTTTGATTAAATATATTCTGAATATTAAATGTAAAATAAGCTTTCCAATACGATACTCTTCAGCTCCAGGAATGAATTCCGGAGCAACCGGTCATACAAACTCGCGGCCAACATTTCGACCATCATTTTTCTTTCTCGCTGTTTTCTTACGCAACTCTGTTTGAAATGAATTTTTTCATCTTAAAGGATTACCTTGACCTAAAACGCGCGATATTTCATCGCTTCTCCGTTATTAATCGGCTAGACACCGGACGCTCTGAACGCACGATCTAGCGGCATCCACCGCGGCGCCGACTTTCGGCTTAAACCGGTTCTCCCGTCTCTCGTACGTGTACGCTCGTTCGTGCACGTCATTCCGGAGCGTATTCCTTTAACGGGACGAACACCGGGATTTCGTGGATTCGAGGAGCATGTAATCGCGATTACACCGCGCCGGCTACTCCGCTCGGACTAATCTCCGGACGTGACGAGTGTAGTCATGAGTTTCGACCATAACAGTTCTCGCATCTGACGCGCGACGTTTTCTTTTTTTTCTTATCCGCTATCCCCACGTGATAGCGGAAAGAGTAACTGTAATCGATACTCGGTGCGCATCTGCGTTGTCTTCCCAGGTTCCTTGTGCGATTCCGCAAATTTACGACCGTCTGTCATTCCTGTCTTCGCGGTATCAGTTGGCGATTCTGTGTGTGAAAATCTTCTAATCTCTTCGGAAAATACGCGGTATTTTATTTGATAGTTCTTGAATTCACAATGAAGCGATTAACGTGAATATTCGCGATACAATGGAGTTTGTTGTGTGCAGATTAAATGAAATACGTATACCATGTTTAATATAGCAAGATATACCGCGTGTGTGTGCGATACGCTTTAACGAGATACGTAATTGGGAAGGTGATTAATGTATTCTGCAGATAATTTAATAACTATGCGAGAAGCGATCTGATCGACGCGAGTTCGCCGTCGTCTGCCGCGATTGTGATAACGTATGTGTACGCTGCAAGAACTTTTGAGGGAAGTTACGTACCTCCCTTCCTTTAATGATCCCACGTGATACGTGTGAACGGAAGCGGGCGTGCGAGAATTTGCCTAGAAACAGTCGACGATAACGATCGACCGCGATCCTATAAATAATGAACTAGTCAAGTATGTGTTATTACGTAACTTCAATTATTCATTACTCCGACTGAGTTATCTTGATTCTAAAGAATTGACCCTGAAATATTCGAGAAACTGCCGGAGAGGTTGTCACGCCGGCAGAAAAGTCGCCGTTACTAAATGTTACATGTGAAATTGCAAAATTATGTTAATCAACGATCACTCTTTGAAATGAAGAAATTTTTATTCTTTCACGAGTGAACGCATCAAGAAAAACCGATGAATTTACGTCGCGACCTTTGCAATAGAATTGCAAAAGTTCATCACAAAAAGCATCTCATTATTCAGAATTACTTTGTCGATATGCGTGCATATTGGTCAACTCGGAACCGGTTTCGCCAAGAATCGTGCCTTTGTCTACGCCGATTTGGCAGGATATAAATTAGAGATAACGATGTGGATGCAATTTAGAAAGGGCGTCCATAGTGAGGAACGGGGAATATATAGTCCCTTTCAAACGGTTAGAATATTTTCTCTGCCAGCGAAACCGCTCCTCATCGTTTCTTAACTAAAAACGTTCACCAGAACTTCGTTTGCCGCGTGGCTGATAGCTAAAAGAATATTTTTACATATTTTCCCAGCACACATTCGACCGCGAAGATTGGACTAACATGGATAGAATGGCAGCGAACAGAGAACATCGTGCGAACGCAAAAATACTGCCAGTTAATTATAGATATATCAATTAATTATAAATATATAAAATACACTCGCGTGTACATATACCAGCAATATCGGGCACGCGAATTCGCAAACGGAACGTTGCATTTCTGGGCGCGATGAAAATAACAGAACCGGCGCAGTTAATTCGCTGTAGGACTTGTAACGGCGTCGGGTTCTCATTTCTGGACAGGTCGCTCCGTCCACTATACATTTCACGACTTTCTCGATATGCACAGAGCTCGCTTTGTTCCCATTTCCGTTATCGCAGGTCGCATGACCGGGCATTCGATACCAATCGTGCAGAAAGATTTTTCTTCAGTCTGTGCATAATGCCCATCGACCCGCGAATAATTGCGACAACTTATTAAAGGCCTGGAACTCCTTTCAACCGGAAAGATACGCTGCTTTCTAGATTATTGTAATAAAATGTAATAAATGTTCACATATTAATAAATTATTAACGTAATTGGGAGAAGATAGAATCTTATCTCTATAAATACTTGCTTCATTAAGATCAGATTGATACAAATCGACGTGCACGCTCGTTGAGTCCTGTAATTATTCGGTATTATAATGAGAAGTTCTCGCGAGCAACTTGATGGTGAAAAATGTCCGACTATTAATTGCTGACGTTGTCGATTTGAATCGCCATCGTTTAGCACGTGTGCGACCTCGTTCCTCAAAGCCTTACATAGCTGTACATATTAGATTTAATTTCTTCGTAATGGCTAATCCGACAATTCGTCTCGATCGTTTATAATGTGCTTTCAATTGGTTTCAGATTATCAAAAAAGCGCATTCCCGCATTCGGACATTCTGTTATTCCAAGGCGATGCGACATGGCAACCTTCGGCACTTTGAAGAAAAAGTTTGATGTGAGTATTGTCAATAAATCTGTTTTTGCACGTCTATTATATAATTAGAATTATCGCTAAATGTTAACGCATCAAGAGTAACTGTTAACGCAAATGTTAACGCATCAAGAGTAAATTTGAACGTCTTATGTAAAGAACGTCTTATGCGAAGAATGGCTAAATCGGTTAAAAAGCAGCTTCGCAAAGATCAAACACAGTCGAAGTTTGTTTTACGAATAACATGGGACATAAATCAAGGTCCACTGCTCGTAGAATTCGTTTAAGATTTCAAACATGTTCCGGTCAGGTTATCGTTTACTTCTGTTAGAAGCCTTCTACGAAAGATTTCTAGGAAGTATTATTTAAGGTACAAAGTCTGCAGCGTTATTGGCGATATATAAAATATAGTATTTCCTCCATTACGACAAAATATAAATAACAAGACATTAATCTACAACATAAAAAATTGATATATTGTAATGGAAAGTTTTAATAAATTATTATATTCATAAACAACACAAAATAAAATTAATATATTAGTAGAATAATAAAAACCTGAAATAATAATATGTATTATAATGATAAATGCAGTGCTAACTTCTAGAGAGGCAATAATAGAAATATACTAAATAAAATAACATAAAAATTTCTAAAGAAGTAAATTTTTATTAAAAAAAATCTTAAATAAAAAACGTGGAATGATTTTTATTCACAGATTGAGATATTTTACATCATGAAGAAATGCTCTCTATTCTAATAGTGGGCAGAGCGATGGGATTATCTAAAGGATATCCTTTGACAAAATTAATTACTATATCCGAGTCGGCGATAACGGGTACCATGACGAGGATGAACCCGAGCGAAGACCCAGGGATTCCTAACGAGTGCAAATGGGAGAGGTGACACATCACCCAGTGATGCGTAAACGCCGTGGAGTTGGCAGCGCCTTCGTGGGCCTCTTCGTAGGCCTGATCCTGGGTTTTCTGATCCTCAGCTACCGTTTGATCGTCTTCAACCAGCAGCAACAGGTCACCATTTGGACCTCCATGCCCGCTTTACGGTCATCGCCGAAAATATCGCCGCGAAATATGCCGTGGCTGAAAGACGATGAACGAATCAACAGTTCCACGTCGAATCTGATGTTCGTGGGCGTGATGACGGCTCAAAAGTATCTGGACACGCGAGCCAAAGCCGTCTACGAGACATGGGGCAAGGAGTTACCCGGCAAGATAGTCTTCTTCTCATCGGAATCCTCGACGGTGCCCGAAAACTGCCCGGATCTGCCTCTGGTGGCGTTACCGCGAGTGGACGACACCTATCCGCCGCAAAAGAAGTCCTTTATGATGCTGCAGTACATGTGGAGCCACTTTGGCGATCGCTTCGAGTGGTTCTTGAGAGCGGACGACGACGTATACGTGAGGACCGACCGGTTGGAGAAGCTGCTGAGGTCCGTCGATTCCAGAAGGGCGATGTACATCGGACAGGCCGGCAGGGGGAACTCAGAGGAGTTCGGTCTGCTGTCGTTGGAGTATGACGAGAACTTCTGCATGGGCGGCCCGGGAGTGGTGCTGTCCAGGGAGACGCTGCGAAGGATCGTACCGCACATCAAGTACTGCCTGCGCCATTTGTACACCACGCACGAGGACGTCGAGCTGGGAAGATGCGTGAAAAAGTACGCTGGGATCCCCTGCACTTGGAGCTACGAGGTAATTACTTTTCAATCGTGATGTTTACAGAGATTATTAGTATATAAAATTGCTGTAAAATTGAATGGAAATGAATGAAAGAAGCTAAAGATTAACGCGCGTCATAATTGACTCGGATATTTTTAATCACGAGAAAGTATCGTAATTACAAAGTTTCATTGAAGTCATCGCTTCAAAACTAAGAAAAACAATGATTTCAATGACTATGCATGAGACATAGTATGATCGTATTATAGAAAGTCGTTATTTGCACACGAATAAACCTGAGAGGACGATTAAGTCTTAAGTTGAAAACTTGGTTTATTTTCCAAATCGTTGAAAAACATTCTTAGAAGATATGCTTTCTTCTTTTCTCGATATATTTTCCATTTTCTAAAAATATGAATTTGAAACAAATCAGAAATAAAATTTTCAAATCAAGAATATATAATTTTTATTTTTTAGTAAATTAGAAAACAGAGAGGAAGTTACTCAGAGGATTTATTTATAAAATTTATTCATTTCTTCTCTTTGAAAAGCGTTTACATCGCTATCGATTTCTTCGTTTTATCACCGACACGCGCAGTCATGCGTCGTGTCGCACGTAGATATGTAACTTTTTATCTTATCGCGAGTCGACAAAAGTACATGTTAGATACTATCTCGCTGATTGCAAAAACATTATTGCACCTTGGTCTCATGCATAGTCATCGAAATCATTGTTTTTCTTAGTTTTGAAGCGATGGCTTCAATGAAACTTTGTAATTACGATACTTTCTCGTGATTTAAAACGATCCGAGTCAATTATGACGCGCGTTAATCTTTTGCTTCTTTCATTCATTTCCATTTAATTTTACAGCAATTCTATCCGCTTTTATATCAACACAATTTCAGTCACAAAGAATTTTTATTTATTCTATGAACTGCACGACCATTTTGTCGGTTTCATTGTCACTGGCGTGATATACTAGAGCTATTTCTGGTCGTTCAATTTCTTCCTCGCCTCTGAGACTCCGCCGCGTGCACTCGCAGAAACGCATGTACACGACACCAAACAATTTGTTGATTAACACATACGCAAGGAAGATTAGACACTGCGCCGATTTATCCAACGTTGCACACGCTTGTATCTACGTCTTTCAAGTTACACATCGCACTAAAGGAGTTTCGTTCCGATCTCGAAATATAATCATTTCTTCGTTTCTCAAAAATTTAACGGAAACACTAAATGAATTTTTACACAAGATTGTTTTTTCTTTATTTATGTAGGTAAGGCGATTCTTTCGTATTATAATAGACACCAACAATTACTCGCGAAATTATCTCTTCATTTAAAAAAAAATCTCGATATTTTCCGCCTGATAATCGATCGATAGTTGAATTATTTCCACACAGAGCAATTCGTTATCTGAGAATGTTAAAGGGTTAATTTTCTTTATCGGATAAATTCCAAATTAAATTGTGCGTAACTTGATCGAGGAATCAGGGCGCGATGCTCATATAATGGGCGTATGTACACCCGGCTTGTCATCGTCGATTTAAATACATCTGCATCCATGTACCGGGCGTACGTCCATAGTGCCCGGATTAGGTCGGAAGGTACAACGTACAGATGAGGATGTTAGTCGTTAAGTAAAAGTGAATTGTACCCTGCTAACCCAGTGGCCACATCGAGCCATTCTTCTTCATCTTGGTACTCGCGGTCGCATTAAACTATACCGCTTAAGTAACAATTTGTCGACACGAAGTGCTTAAACCTTCGAAGTGCACGTCGCGATAATCGAGTAGAATTGAGGCGCGAACTCTAAAGAGGATCCGAGTAAAAGAAATGTACAACTTCCGTGATAAAACAAGAAGAACTGCTTCGAAAAAATCGTGGATATTATTGCAAATTTCGTTTTAAAAGATATTTACTCACAATACAAGAAACAATATAAAAAATATATAAGAATGTTACAAAATATAAAATAAAATAAAAATTTTTGTAATCGNTAATTTTGTAATCAATTATATAAGAAATAAAATCATTAAAAAAATAACATTTTGCATTGCGCAAACTAAACAATTTTAATCAATTTAATTCTAAAAGTAAGTTTGAAGGAGAAAGACAAAGTTTAAGTAAAATTTTATTTAAGAGAAATACAGCCCTTCATACAAATATGAAAGAACCTTATTGAATGTAAAATCGTAGGAAAGAATCAGGAACTTCATTAAAAGCAGCGACGATTCGGTAAAGACGGTAACGATTCATTCGTTAATAATCATTCTGTTGTTCATTCGGAAAAGCGGAAGCGATGACACCATCTCGCTTCGCGATGCACTTGCGTGGGTGCGCGCGACCCCCGCGATGCACGCTCATGTCGCTGCCGCGACGAAAGGTAAAGTGCACGGATGAGGATGTCACTCGTTAGAACTGAACAAATCGTAGCTGACCCACTGGCTAGACCGTCCGTTCTTGTCTTGACACTCGACGTAAGGTCGAAACACTTAACGATCCGTCCCGATGCGACGTGCAACGCCCGCGCGGAGTCCGCCGCGGCCGTTCAATGCGTGCCACGATTGATTGATCGAGGCGTGCACGAGACTCGATAAGGGATTTACGATCTTGATAGTGGGTCACACCTTTGTTATAGCGTCTTTTGCCGCGTCTATTACGGCCGAAGGGCCAATTGCGCTTTAATCCCGCGATATTAGCGATCTTTAGTGGCCAAGTTGAAGAAGAAGTTCTAATCTAAATATGGGGTTGATAAATCCGATCTGATATTCCGTAAGATGGATTAATAAAGCACGTGTATCTTGAAAGAAATTGAAAACAAAGTTTATACATTTCAAAATCAAAATGTTTATGCAACATATTCTACAGAAACCTTGAAGAGATCTAAAGTCGAGATGGAATTTGTAAAGTGTCAATTTAATTATCATAATCCTCGGCGCATATAAATATAGAATACACATTATCCTTGAAAAAAAAAAACAGATAAAAGTATAGAAGCGAAATCTCAGAAATGTTTTAACAATTATTTCACTTTCTTTCGACGTGTACTTACATCGAATCGTAAGGCGCTTTTCGAAAAAATGAAGTATCTCGAGGAATTCTAGAGGCGCGATAAATTTCTTCGTAACGTGCCAGAGCAAGTCACGCAAGCAACTTTATGAGATGCCCGTCGTCGGTCGTCAAGAGACGCCGAGACGTAATTCTGCGAAACAAGAAACCACCACACCCAGTGTTATGATTAACACCCGCTCCGTGGGTTTGGCGTTTCGGTCCGGGCGTTTCGAATAGGACGTTCTTAATGGTAATTATTATAGGTCGTAGTGCGCGCACACAGACAGGAAGTTCGTACTTTAACTCCGTTTCTACGGCCGTATGCTAATTGCCGTTTGATGAGACTCTGCTTGCGCGTGCACTCAGATGTTCAGGACAGATTAATATACGGACTCGCGCGGAATCGGCAGACGCGATACTATTGTCGTGTTGATCAGGCGCGAACGCGCGATTCGGATAATTCGTCTCTGTCCCAAGCAAAGCATGTGAAAACCATTCAGTAGAAGATAAATGTACTAATGTGTCAGATTTTAAAAGAAAGATTTAATTATTTAAATTATTTATATTACTTTTAAATTACTCTTATTATTTATACTTGGAGATTTTATTTATGTATTTAGTTTGTAAATTAATTTATTTTTCAATTTGTCTAAAAAATGCAATAAAATTGCATAATAAATTTATAAATAAAATCAAGTGCAATTAGGACTTTGGTTTAAAAAAAAATAAAATTAATAAAAATCATATTTTGGTAATGTTTTATGATTGTTGAATAGAGCCGCGTTTCATCTAAACGAAAAAAGAAAGAAAAAGAAAAGTATGAAAAAAGAAAAGATTATTTATAATAATTTTAAACTAATTAACATGTATCATATGTTAGAAATAAAATAAGTAATCGTACTTATCTCGTTGCTTACTCTCGAAACGGGCGATGCTCATAGTATACTCGTGATGATGCCGCACAGATGCAGTCGATTCTTTATCACAACAGCAGCGGAGCCCAGGCGTTCACCGGAAATCTCAAGAAGAAGGAGGTTCACCGTGCCATCACTTTGCATCCTGTGAAAAGTCCGCCTCACATGTACAGGCTGCACAATTACATGAGGGTTGGTATCGCATCAAGTATCGCAATTACGGTAATCACTACAATTACATGAAAGAAAACTGCATTACTTATCCGTGAACTGTTAAGTAATTTGATAACCGTTACATAGGGAGCAAAGTAACGCGAACGATGCGAAAAAGAAATCACTTTGCGATTCCCGATTCGTATCCTCTGACGTCGTATTATTGCCGCTCCGCGGTTTATTTATTACAAAATTATCTTTGCAAATATTATATTATGAAATATGTTCCAAAGGGACTGCGAATACAAGACCTGCAGCACGAGAGGATCCGTTTGCACAGGGATATTTACACGATGGCCCAGGAATTGGGAGTGAGCCTTGAAACGTTGAAAAATCATGAAATAGCGGAAGGCGTACGCCTTTTTCCGGTTGATTCTAATTCTGAAGATTATCCCGGCGACACGGACATACTAGGTATGATTACTTCCGTTATCGTAGATTGATGATGATAAAAACCGAGACTCATATGTTCACTTATACGCACTTGCGCTTTTGTTATTTTTAATTTCCTTGCAGTAACAAGGGTAATTTATCATGAGACTCATTAAAATGTTAAAAGATTGTTCCTCTAGATTTATGGGTAACGAAATAATGCGTTTACTTTAATTACCAGTTACACGCGATTTTTTTATATTAATACTTTTGCATATCTTTCTAACAGTATTTCGCCGATCCCTCTTGTGGGATCATACATACATAAAAACAGTTTATCTAATGAATATTCCGCATTGTTACACGCTCTCTTGCTATGTCCATAAATTATTGTCGTTTCCCCTATTTAAACATTCCTACAACCTTCTGAACCATAAAATATCTTCAGAACGATAATAACCCACATTTTTCGGTCGTAAAACTTTTACTGTATATTGCTGTCAAATTAACGCTTCCGCGTTTACCCACACGAAAGCCTATAATTATCTATCGCCTTAAGCCGTGCGTAGCTTGAACCGACTACTATCGGCACAACATATCAAATCTTATCCCATAGGAATTGTAAACTCATTTGAAATCGGATACGCAATCTCGGAGACACGAGAATCATGCTGCGTGACTTTGTATGTCCGCATTGTGTAGCTTCTCGCGTTACATTTCATCGAGAGTGTTTTACAGAATAAATCCCACGAGAAGTAACGAATTGAAGATTTGAACTTCGATATTAGAAATTTATTCTAGAATCTTTGATATCAAGAACTGATCTTAGCCATCAAATTTCTTACTATCAGAACTTTCCAGAAACAAAAACAAGTAAATAAATAAATTACCTATTTCCAATAGAATTAAATTGCTTTTTTATTCTGTACTTAATATTTATTCGTTAAACGATGACAGTATGTTGGAAACTGACAGAAGAATAGTCAAAGATTTAAAAATAAATTTTTAATTTATTTAAGATCTGTGGAACTAGTTCTCTTGTAACTTTTTTTTTTAATGATATTTCAATTATAAGAATAGAGCTGTGCAATCTCAATTAGACTAACTTTAAAGTTTAGTGTGACATTTCTAGCCAGTTTTTATTAATAAATTTACTCAGCTTGATTATTTTATGTGAATTTAACATGGAATTAAAACTAGATATACGACATGCTTCGATATATATATATGTATATTTATCAGACGTAAACAATTGAGAGAATCTGTTTATCGTTATTCCAACCAAATCTATTTTCCATATTTCTCCGCGATTTCGCGATCGCTGTATTCTCGCGTTGACTCATGTGTAACTCGTACGTTGCAATAAATCAGAATTAACCGACTGAAAACTCGAGTCAAGCTATAGTTTGCTAATAAAGTTGTAATCGAGGTCGCGGTTCAAGAAACATTGAGATCTTAGAGGAAATCACTGCATTAATTTGCTTCCTCCAATTAATTTTCTATCATTTTCGTAACGCTTGATACAAATAAACACGATTTTTGCATTAAACATGTTCCAATGATATTCTCCGATTAACATTAGAGCGATGAATCAAACATATAACATGATATTTATGTTTCGTTTTTGCAAGCTGCTGACTGAAATTGTAACATTTATACGATTTCAATAAATATTAAATACTTTCTTGTATTAGTAACAATTAAATGGACAAAAATGTATAGCTCTTCTATTCAAATTCAGTATTCTAATACTGAATTTTCAATCTTTGTAGCAATAAAAACATTTATTTCAATTTTTAAATTTCTGAGCTCCCTTGATCTCGAATTTGCGTATTTTTAAGAAGCAACAAGTTTCAATATTTAATGTTAATAACAAAAACCGGATTCATTGATTCGCTGAATAAAATCTTATTTGTACAGGTGTGCCAGCGAGTCTTCGTTCGTTCAAGCCGGCGACGAGTGACGAAGTAATCCCTTGGGACTTTCTCTTGAAATTGGAATACAGTTTGACTGATTCTAATCCCAGACGACGTATTCACAGCGACATCAAAGAGGGCCTGGAGGATATCACCCGCGAGGTCATGGCTTCCATTAATTCTTATTCAAGGCAGCGGGGCCGCGTTGTCGAGGAACGATCTGCTCTTTATGGATACAGGAGAGTGAATTCTTATGGAGCTGACACAATATTAGATCTTTTGTTGGTCTATCGAAAATACCGGGGCAGGAAAGTCACTCTTCCCGTCAGAAGACACGTTTATCTTCATCAACATTTTACCGGTACTCTTTTCATTAATTCTTTAATATCCAAGAGTTTTATATATCTCTGCCTTATATTAAATAATAAAGCTACAGATATAGATAAATGTTAAATAAAATAAAAAAAGGCATTTCTTAATGTTTAAGTATCTAAATTATTGAATTATTTATTATTGAATTACATTTATCTTAAAACATAATTGCTTTGTTGCAAGAATAATATGAACTATAATTTATTGAATTATAATTTTACATATAATCATTATACAAAATAAAAAATTTTGTTATATTCTAATAATGCATGAAATTCATGATAATCGACCTATAAAAATTTCAAATATTTATTGAAGTAGAGCAGCTATATTTAAGTATTAACTTAAACTAAATTATTAAATTATTAAATTATTAAACTAAATTAATAAACTAAATTAACTAAATTTAACTTAAATTTAATTTAAATTTAAATGGTCTTACAGGATTAGAAATGCGTGAGACAGTGAATGGCGTCGAAATCCAGCCCCGGCAGGAATCAGATACTATTCACAATTTATTCCACCGTGGCTTCCTGAATCTCAATTTCGCCTCTCAAGAGGAAGATCCGGTGCAAAGCAAGATTATCAATTTTATCCTACCTCTGACAGGGCGCTACGAGATCTTTCAAAGGTTCCTTCAGAACTACGAGGATATCTGTTTGACTAGCGGCGAGAAGACGTCTCTGCTCGTCGTGCTCTACCAGCACAAAAGCGAAAACACCTTCAATAAGACAATAGATCTGATCGAGCAGCTCAAGTACAAATATCGCAGTGCCAGCATTCAAGTTCTACCAGTCTCCGGGGAATTTTCCAGAGCCCGAGCCCTGGATTTGGGCGCATCGAGGCAGCAGCCCGATGATCTGATGCTGTTCATCGACGTGGACATTGTGTTCACGGGTTCGGCACTGAACAGGATACGCCTGAATACGCTCTCAGGCCGAAGAATATACTTCCCGATAGTCTTTAGCCAATACGATCCCAAAATTGTTTACGGCGACATCAGGAAACAGGACAAGTTCACCATAAACGAGATCTCTGGGCACTGGAGGCAGTACGGCTTCGGAATCGTTTCATTGTACAAGAGCGACTATCGTACCGTGGGCGGCCTGGATCTCTCGATTCAAGGTTGGGGCAAGGAGGACGTGGAATTCTTCGAAAAGGCAGTCAAGTCGGACCTCGACGTCTTCAGGGCGGCGGACAGACACCTGGTGCACGTGTATCACGAAATAGAATGCAGCAGAGAGCTTTCCAGCCTTCAGTTCTCCATGTGCATGGGATCCAAGGCCGACACGTATGCCGGAGTCGAGACTTTGGCCGGCATGATTTACGGCAACCCGGACATATTGCGCTTTGCCAAAGAAAGGAGACAGAAGAGAACTAATCCAGCTGGTTAACGAAGAATCTGCCAAATTGGGACTCACAGCCGTTGAGAGTGATACAATTTTATTAGAAATCGCAGGGAAAATTGTAAAAATATTTTTCTCGTTACGCCTTCAGTCACGTGAATGTAATATTAACGAACAGACAATTCGAACCCTGAACTTTCGGTGCCAGAATATCTCATTAGTCACACTGTTTGTGTAAATATGGAGAATAGTTGTGTGAGTCGTGTAAACAAATAAAAGAACAAAACACTCAGATATTTTATTGTATGGTGAAATGTATATATTAAAGCTTTAAACGAGAATATAACTTTTAAGAGATCGTGCGTCATGATTGGTATTACAATTTTTCGAAGAAAGATCTGGCGATTGATAAAGATAAAAAATTATAGAATGTCGTATAAAACATCCTTTTCTCAAATCACTGATAATATGGTTTTCAATTTATGTTATGATATTATTCTCTACCATCCTTTTAATCTTTTTGATCTTTTTTTTATTGAGATTAAAAGCAGATCAATATCATTTGCTTTTACAGTTGCAATTGCCGACAGTTCGATAGGAATGGAGCGTAATGACATGCATTTATAAAATCATTAGCTTAAGTAGATTAAATTTAAATTATAAGTAAATGTGATATTATCGTGCCTTTAAAATATTTCTTCGCAATTTCATGTACTGCCAAATATAGACACACTGTTATGATTATTTCGATATAAATACTTCTAAATTGTACGCTTCGCATTTTACACGTATTTATATATTTACATGTAAAAAAGCCCCTGTCTGCAATGATTGGAATAATACTCACGCTTTACTAAATAAAATTCTTATGTTAAGCAATAACATTATTTTAATATTTATTCCTTTAAATTAAATTAAATTATAAAATGTTAATTTATATGTACAGAATATATAAATAGGATATAATGTAGATCAGCGAATCTTTCTTGCTATTATTTTAAACGATTCGGCCCTTATTCAGAATGCATTTATAAAGATATAGCACGCTTTCTTTGTTATTCTACCCTTGTTTTACGTTTACAGAAAGATAAAGATAGGATGACAAAAAATCGCGCTAACATCTTTATAAATGCGTTTTGAATACAGGCCTTCATATTTAATTATTTGATAGATAACACAAAATATTTAGAAAACATCAGTAAAACGTTAATATTTTTAATTATTTATTAATTTATTTTACAGACATCAATTTATTTATTAAACTGTCATAAAAATGTTTAAGTGGCATTTTAACATTTTAGATATGTTTCAAACAGATTTTGGACGCTTCTATTTTATTCAGATACTTATCTTTGCAGATAAAAATATACAAGATAAGTAAAGCAATCGTCAATCGCGATCGTCATAATTTAACTATTCATCTAATTGCGATTTTTCTAAGTTAATACAGTGCATGCAGCCTTTTTTGTTATTTAAATATATTTGATTTTTACAAGCTAAACAAAATCTTATACGTTGAAGAAATCATGGAATCAGTTAATTCTGTTTGGCCTGAGTGCATTATTGTATTATAACTTTCTTATCAATATTTAAAGTGATTGGTATTAAGAAATCAATCATTCATCGAATCTTAAGGAGATTAGAGTTTCTGAGGAAGCTTTGTAATCAGAAGCGCCGGTCAAACTACAATTAAAAATAGCTATTGCATTATAAGAAATAAATCGTTTTAATAGCTCGCGTATGATAGCTTATCGAGCTTTCGTGTGGCATCCGATGGAAGAAAAACAATTAAATAGGTCTAGAAACACAACAACGATAATTCGTAATATATTGGTTTGACAGTAAGTAGATAATAATAAATGTCACTTCGTGGAAGAGTGGCATGACTTTTCCTTATGTGATGCATTGCATCATGAGTATTCAAAATTTAGACTGTAAGCAATAAATATTATATAATAATGCTTATCGCATGACTGCGTAAAATAAAACGTACTCTGTTAATTATACTCTAATAATACATCTGATAATTACGCGGAAAACAAACTTATACACAGTTGTTTTTTCAAAGTTTATAAAAAAAATATGTTACTGTTTATATTATATCATTAATCGACATATTATGTAAATTAATGATACAATGTAAAATTGAAAATATTTTTTTTCCTGAGAAATTTAATTAATGTTATAAGAAAAAACGTGAAATGTGAAATATCTAGCTTCAAATTTTTCACACCTGTAATTCTTATAGCTTATCTTTATTCATGATTTGTTTCTCTGATCTAAGAATTCCAAGAATTTCACGCATGTGGAGAATTATACCGAGAAGAGACTGCTGTTTCTCTCGAAGAGGTCGATAGCACACATCTTCAATTTTATTGTCTTCTATTTGTCTTACAATTAGAAAGCGATAATGACTTCTTCGAGAACATCACTCTTATCTATGAAATTCTCTACTCGTGGAGGCTATAGGAGATGTGCGTTAGCGAGCAGAGAAGCGGCGAGATCGCGAAACGGACGCGCGACAGCGGAAGGCGAAAAGGCTGGTCTTATCGGATTGCATTTATTACGGCGTTGGTAGATAATAACGTGTATCGCTCAAGCTCAAGGTCGTTTTCGCGGCATTAGCAGCAGACGGCGTATTTATAAGACAGAGTTCCGCGTGAATCCTCAGTGCGAACGTTGTCATCACCTTGCACTACATTATTCGAAAAGGAAACGCGAGATCATTAATTTACCTCAGTTTCGAACGAAGCATATAATTAAAAATATCTTAAACAGCCGGTAATCAAACGTAGCTCCTTATCAGAAGCGGTATCGATTAACGACAGATACGTGCCAGTTACAGTTGTTAAAGTGCCGAATTAGATGCCGGATTGTGAAGAAGATCTTCATTGACTTTTAATGTTTTCCTAACACAAAAGTCTATCTACAAGATCACAAATTGAAGTTTAAGCCCCACTGGATTATCCAACAAGTGAACAGCTGTTGGATTATTTCTTCTCGCGAGCTCATTGCTCGATTCACTCGAGCAATCGCTCTATTTGTGATCGAGAAAGACGCCTTTTACACGACTTACCAGAGAACGTCGGCGCATATTCATTGTTGTCGAAGAATGAGGGGATTATGGGTGATCCTGTTCGTCCTGACGATCGTGTCTATCGGTTTGCCGGTGGAGGGGAAGATAGTCCCGGTATGCGATGCCGTAAAAGAGCTGGAGCGAGCTAAAATTAGTAAGACCTTATTCAGCAACTGGATCTGCCTGATGCAAAGCGAAAGTGGGATGAACACGGCGCTATTAACTGGTCCAAAGACAGCCTCCAGCTATTCTCATGGTATCCTCCAGATCAACAGTGCCAGATGGTGCACCCGGGGACGTGTTGGCGGCATCTGCAATAAACGCTGCGAGGACTTCCTGAATGACGATATAAAGGACGACATCGCTTGCGCTAAGAAGATCTTCGATCAGGAAGGCTTCAAGGCGTGGGACGGCTGGACGAAGAAATGCAAAAATAAACCGTTACCCAATATCGCGCATTGCACACGGAAGAGAAGAATGGCGCTCGAGATGGGAGCCGAATCGATTCCTAATGACGATTGCAACTGTTTGACAAATTGACTCAAACTTTATTCCTAAGTTTATCGCCTCTATAAAATCTTTTACGCATCTTGTATAATTTATCACAAATTTAAATCATATTCTATAAATTAAGCTTACGTAATCGAATCCATCAGATTGCATTCCAATAGATTGCATAGATCCAATAGATTAATTTTCATTGAAGGACTTTTTCTCACTACGTGTGTTTATACCTGACGAACGCAACACATTGCACAAATAAAGTACGCCAGTATGCTTTATGAATATGAATCTAAACCGATTGGATCGGCGCCACTTATGACGTAAGATTGTACGGTCGTCTTAAACTTATGTTGCACGGCTTGGCAGATGACACTACGCGAAATGGTTTAGAAATTCCAACTGTTAGAATCGCAAAACCATACGTGATGAGATTTCGCCGATGTCTTCCCGATTTCATCCCTTTGTACTCATGTTGCGTATGTGACATTTTAGAAAATTGTATTTACTGCCAAGTCCGAAGTCGTATCTACAAAATTCAGAAGCAAAATATATAAATAATCTTAAATAATTAAACTGTAATTCAAAAATGTCTTTATGTAAAAAGTAAATTTTTTTAAATCTCTCAAAAAGAGTAAAAATGCTAAACAATGCAAATCAGTAATTTTGTGCCATAAAATATAATTTATAACTGAATAATGTAGATCTTAAACTAGATAATATAAAAATATAAATTAAAATACTTCTCAATAAACTTTGATTTTATAATTTAATATTTATATATTATTACAAGAAATAAATTTATTATTATATGTTACGTATATTTCTCTTAAAATGTAAAACAATATTATTTGTATGATATAAATTAGTATTACACAAAATTAGCTTAATAATATTATTTACATTAAAATATTATAAAGTGATAAAATAAAAAAGAATTATTATATTAATTCACTGTCTTATAAATTTACAAAGATCGATTTATACATGCAATCCTAATCTTTTACTCAAACTATTTTCATATTAAAATTTTCAAAATTTCTTATTTAGTACTTTCAGTCAGAATAATTTATTAAAAAATTAACTCAAGATAATTAGAAACAATGCCTGATTTTTTCAGGTAAAAATTATTTGTTTATATAAATTTATTCTGAAGACAATTAAGCAAAAATTAAAAGTAATTTCGGCAGAGTTAAAGAGAAGCGAGATCCAATCTCCAAGGCCGCGAGACATAAAGATCGGCAAAGGATTCTCGATTTTTGCGTAATGCGTGTCGCGTGTTTCTTTAATTGATGTCCTCTTCTAAATTTGATATCAAGGTCAGTGACAGATTCCGATTTCTCGGCTTCCTATAAGACGTGCTATGTCCTAGTAGAGACGTCTGTAATGTCCTAGTTTATTTTGATTTGTGCGAAATAAAGAATGCGAAATAAAGCCTTCCAGATATTTTCAGACGACTGGATAACGACGTCATAAAATTTCATTTCGTAAAGCAGCGAGATAAATTATTTTAATAAGGGAAAGAAAATAAAATTCTTGTCGGAAACTGTGTAATTCAAATAAAAGAACAGTTAATTTTCCAGAATTATAGGAAGAGAGCGCTCTTCCTAGAATTATTAACTCTAGGAAGAGCGCTCTCGTCTGATGAAATATTTCGTATTTTGAAGCGTATTACGAATCGAGGAAAATTGCGATTACGATCTAAACGGATAGAGAATAAACTTTCTTCTAAGCATTCAGGAATCCCTCTCGCGTTTCTGTCTTTCTCTCTCGAAAATCGATTGAATCATCTACTTAGATTCGTACGTATGATGCATACGAAGCGCAAGATAGTGAGCGCATTACAATATGCGTGTGTGTGTGTAAATTGCATAACGGAGCATTTGAGGAGTGAAAGATTCGAAGTCGATGTCTATATAATCTGAGAGATTCCGTAGAATTTCGATGAAATAGACGCGCCGAGATTATTCTCTCGGTTCTCTCGACGATTTCTCGGAAGCTCTTTTTTATTTAGATTCTCTCGCCACGACTGCGTAACACTTTGCGTGTCGCGACTTTAAAGACACGCGTTATTTATAATGGAATTTTCAAACCGGGGATGATCCGCGCGACGACCCGAGGAGCTGCCTTCCCGTCGCTGCCGATCGCTAACGGAGCGCTGGGGCATTCGGCTTGAGCGATGCGCGCCACGAGGATGCACGTAAGTGCATTTTATCATAGCTCCCGGCTGCGGTGCATGCACCTTTCACTGGCGGAAGTGAACAGCTGAGAGGCAGACGCGTGAGAGCGACCCAGGTCATTATTCGCTCGTTACGAGCGACCGCTTCGTGCGAGCTGAGGCATCGCGAAACGTACGGCTCGAATCGCTTGCCGGCCGACCGTTAAGTCAGTGGCCGATTATCGATTGCCTTATCACTAATGCCTGCTATTTTTTTTTAATTTCTTCTAGTAAAACGAAATTTTTGTTTATTATTCGTCCTGTTAATTGTAGCTACACTGAAAGAAAAGTATAGTTACTTTTGGACTCAACTATAATTTTANAATATTTNTAACAATAAATATAATTAACTTAACTATATGCATCGTTATGTTAACCATAATTATCATTAGAAATATTATAAAATCGTGATTGAGTTCAAAAGTTCAAACTATATTTTTCTCTCAGTGTAAAAACATTTGTAATGCGATAATTTTTATTAAAGCTCTTAAAAATTTTTTAAATAAGTTAGTCGAGAAATGCTGCAAGGCTTCTTGATACCATTTCGTCATTGTTTTAGAAAGGTCTGTTCTCTTATTTGTATAATTTTTAACTTTCTCGCTCCATTTGTCAAATTAAAAGATCTCTTCAAGGTTTCGGTAAAAATAAACGACGTAATTAGCTCTTATCATGTGCGTCATTGCGACTGTTGATTGTCTGTTGGAAAAATATTGGCAACGCGGTCGAGGGAAACTCGCGCGACAAGAAAATTGCGGTGCGCGCATTAAAAGCGGGGATCTCTTCGGTATCATGCTGTAGCAATTAATCGTGCAATGTGTCGGCGAATACACGGACACGACGTGCGAAGTAAAGGAATAGAGCGTGAAGAGCACGTTGCGCTTTCTCAGCGACTTATGATTGCGCAATTGAGCGAAGATGGATATACACACGCGCGCGCGCGCACATAATGTGAGGAGTCTCTCACTGGTGTGTTTCGATGTTTCGCCTCTGCGAAAAGTTTGTGGCGAAAAAAATACTATATCGCCGGTTTATCGGAGGAATGAAATTATACAGGAAGTACATTTAGACTCTCTTTTTCTTTCTTCTTTCTTATTCGAGGCGCGCCGTAATTTTACCACGTAACTTGTAACTAGCCACAATTATCCCCGATCTTCTTTCGATACCAAACCGTTTATTAACGATTACAAACGATTACTATCTTTGCCATTTTTCATTATTTCGTAGAATTTATCTAACGACTACCTGTCAACAATGCAAACTGGGGTCGGTATCTTGGAGAGTTCAGATTTTGACCTCGGAAATACTTCATTGTATTACAATTTTGAGAAATTTAAAATAAAAATTGTAAATGCGAATTCTAAGACAGTTTTTATTATAGAATGAGAGTAGGATTATGTTACTCAAAACTTGTAGATTCAATATACTTATATTAAAAATTTTTTTTCAAATTGTGTTAACAATTACTTTCAACACATACATATTGTTTTAATACGTGTAAGCAAGTCATACAATATTGCTCGCTTTTAAAATAAAATTTTTAATTTTTAAATTTTTTGCTGTAACTTTGCAAAAAATAATACTTTTATTATAAAAGAAAAATTAAGTTATTTCAAAAATATAGTGATTGTCTGAATCCAGATATTTATTCGATTATTTTTAACAACAAATATTCGTATTTTTTTACGGTTTAATGGGTATAACAAATTTTGAGTCACATCCTGAAAAATTAAATTTTTTCGAAATTCTTCAGTTTGTGAATCTCTCTGCACTGTGAGCATACAACAGAAGGCAAATCCTGTATATAAAGATACCTAAGTGTGGAAATTAAGGCTCATCCAGTCATCTAGTGCTTTTATCTGCTGCCATCAAGGAGTCGGCTTTGAAATTAATTATTCGGCGCTTGCATATCTTGGCAGTAATCTCTACACACGCATGCACGTGTCTACGATCGCGAATGTTGATCCGCGAAGAACCTAGACCTCCCAGGACGATATCTTCCTCCCGGGAACGTAAGGCTCCTTTTACTCCGTTCCCTTTAACGGCGAACGAAGCCGCGTTGACGTTAAGTTATGCATCCAATCTACGTAACAGAAGCCCGTAGAGCCCGATGATGTTTGTGAAACAATATGGGTTGTATCTTCGCACGATATTTCCCGTGTCCGGCGCGCAAACGTCGCTTAGAGCCATTATTAATTCAACCACAACGCGGGAAGAAGGAAGCGGCGAGTTGATAGACCCGCAGCGCGGGTCGGGGGAATCGCGCTTGCCGGTGAAACTCGAGCGTGGTCTCGGCGACCTCTCTAAAGGTCGCTCCTCTTGTTCCTCGAGGAAAGTGAGACCCGAATAAGCTGCAAGAGTGGAAGCAGGCAATATTGTAATTGCTTTCGGCGCGAAATCGCTCACCGGCGATTCACAATACAACGATAGATATACCACGCGCGAGAGAAAAGAGATGCTTGGCGAACGCGAGGGGGAAAGGCGCAAAATGAGAATCTATTAACGAAATTCTTCGCTGAAAACTCGATTCGGCAAACGAATCGTTAAAACACGTTGGATGGGTTCTGGGGTATCTTGTATAACTTTTCGATAGTTCAAAGGTAGCGCGTTTGACCAAAGTGACTCGCGCTACGTCGAAAGTTTCGGTCGAAGGCTTTGGTGAAACCGGCAGGGCGCAATCTTGTCAGGGGATTAGTTTAGAAACGTGGACGGACCGCGGGTGACGACATTATTACACTATCAAGCAATTGCTCAATCGTTAAGTAAACGCGCATCTTGAAATTGACGTCACGAAGTCCATTTGATTCGATTTCACGTCATTAAATATAATGTAGTAGAAAATCTCACAAGACATGTCCTCCGCACATTGTACAACATGTGTACTAACAAAATCCTAGTTATCTTTTACAGCTGCTTCTTACGAATCTTTCTTTAGAAAATGAAAGATGTTTCAGTGTAAGAATTAGATATTGCTGGACATGTGTACGGATTTTGAAACCAAGAATTTTTCAGTGTTTAATAAAAATGTAAACAAACATGAAAATGTTAAAGGGAACGAAAATATAACAGATGATACATCCAATATAGCATCTAGCAAATTGACAAATATTTAGCTTAAAATTTCCGAATTTCTTGCTAAGGTAATTACGAAAGTGCAATTTAAATTTTATTAGTCTTCAAATCTGCTGATTGCTGAAGACATTTATCATAAATCAATAATTAAATAAATAAGAAATTAATATTTAAGATAGAATTATAATCAATATGTAACATAGTCAATCTAAAAAAATAATGACAAGATAAGAATATTGTCGCACTCTGAATCAACGGAAACACATCCGTTCAGCTCGAGAGAGACAACAACCAGGGACACTCGTTGATAAATAAATATTACATAGTAAAAATAAATGTTGCTAGGAGAACATTGCCAGGAGCTCGCTTCACTCTTTCTTCCGAAGTGAGTTTAAGAGCTGATTTGCCGCGGGCGCAGCAATATGTAATATTTATTCCAAGAAGAAGTGACTAGGACTTTTCGTATTTCAATAAAATATATCTTTATCAACGCAAAACAAAAGTTTACCGTACATTACCATACGTTTGTAATATTTCTTAATAAAAAACATATTCGGAGCTTGCGGGTAAAAAGTCCGCGCTTCTTACTGCGACGACGGCGACGAACTAACGATGCGTACGAACCGGAAGCGTTTCACCGCTTTTCATTTCACATACCACCGCTGATAATTACCCACGTAGGAAGATATTCACGGTGTTCTTTTAGGACTGGCCTAGCTATAGTACCACCGGGCCACGCTTGCTGTGCAATCGTTCGCACGATCGTGTCTGGCTTGCAAACGAACTTGCGTGGCGTACGTACGCGATTTATCGTACTTAAAGCGTGTTACGTTAGATAGCTACCTCAGATATAAGATTCCGTATTACAGTGAAAATATTCCCACACGTCGCTTCTTATGCCAGAGGTCGATTGTACGCTTTCTTCAATCTTATTTAGAAGCCCGAGAGGAACAAGGATCATCTCTTTTTATTGCGATTTTAATTTGAAGCGTCATTATAACGATACTTATACGTCGAAAGTTAAAAGAACTCTTCCTCTTTTTTTCTCCCTTTCTCTCGTCCCCATCCGGACAATTGTCTTTCAATCGCACACTAGTTTTTAATTTGTCGGAAATCGCGATCTTCTGCTCTAATTGCTTGAGTAAAACATTTGAGTGCTAGGCCTTTTAATTTTAAGTTTATCCTAAACTCCAATCTTTAGGAGGTTTATCGTGATGTCGAATTTATATTCGAGTGACGGAACATAAGTTTCGACATGATTTTTAGAAGACTATTTTGAAAATCATTAACGAACGGGACACGTCGGCGCCGATCCGCTGGAATCCGAGAAATTTCGCTGAATATTCATTAGTTGTACACATGCGCCACGAGGCAACATATTTGTGATTAAGTTATGTCGCCATTTCTCTTATTCACGCTGAATTTTTTATGATTAACGACTGCGTCTCATTTATCGTGCAGCCGGAGCGAAAAGTTTTCTTACAAGGCCATTTTTATCTATACATGTAAATTCTTTCGATACGTAATACATAACCCTCGTTATGTGTCGGAACGAGAAAAGGCGCTTTCAGTCCTGCAATTATATGACATTCATACCGTATGTATAAAATAGTTTTATTTAATAAATCTACGTTCGCATAACATTTTTTTCTTATTTTTACTCATGAAACACCCTGGCGCAATTTGGCCGTTGCAATCTGAGACATTCCGTATACAAAAGGTACGTATCGCGAGAGAAGATAAAAATGGAAAATTACTTATCGCAAATAATCTCGGAGATCGCACGCGAAACGATACGCTGTTAGAAGATTGTTCTTACATAAAGATACGTTTTTTTTCTTCGTATTTCCATTCGTTATATATTTTTTATAAATGTAACCTTGCAAGATACATCTCGAGAACGCCGACTATAACGTTCTCCACGATTTAATTTTCATCGCGTGCGCGACGCGAGCGAGGATGGAATCGCGAGATGCTCGTTTTTCCGCGCACGTTCTCGAGAAAAAGCTGACGGGAGCGTCGTGCGCGCGCGGAGTACCGTCACGCGTCGACTTTTGCAACGCGACGTGCACGCCGGACATCGTAATTCCCGTAATCTGGATTACCGTTGCTCGGAGGAGGAGGAGGAGAAGGAGGAGGAGGAGGACGAGAGAGAGAGAGAGCATCCTCTCCGCTTGCGCAAGAGAGTCCAGTTAAGCGCTTCGCGCGCAGACCTGCTCCGCTTCCCGTCAGCAAGTTTGCGTAATCGCGGCGAGCGAAGCCGGCTCGAACGCCACTAACGAGTGCTCCACTCTAATAAACGAGTCTTGCCACAGAAGGATCCCCGTTCCGTAATTATCCTAGCGAAAGAGAGCATTATTCTCGCGTCTTCGGAAGCGCGCCGGCGAAAATGAATCTCGCCGTGAAAATCGTTGCGCGCAGTTGAATCGCGACGTAACCAAGGTAAAGCGAGAGAGAAAACAATTAAATAGAGAGAATTGTTTTCGATCCTTCGCATCTTCGTAGTTTAATAATATTTTCATGTACTTTTTCCAATTTATTGTCTGTAAATTGCATGTTAATTATTTGTTGATGGAATTGGAACAGTAAATCCACATAATTAAATCGATAATTGACTTAGCTGTTGATATACTACTAACTTTATAAAATTTTATAATTCAATGTACTAATAAGTATTATAATATTGATATTGCTGTAAAGAATTTATTGCGAAAAAAAAGGTGTTCTCTCAGTCAGGATTCGAACTTGGATTTCGAAGAAAGAAAAATCATTACGGTTGAACGTATTGCGAAACGATCGGACGATAAGATTGCGGTAACTCGTCAGTCGTGTATGCGATTAATTTAAATACAATTAATGTCGAGGATCGCGCGCGAAGCTACATGCCATAGGTATTACAGAAGATTGTTCTTACATAAAGATGTTTTTCTCGTATATTTTACGCACATACATTTAGTAAATTCCTCATAAATGCAAGATAAATCTTACGAACGCGCAGCACAGTTTCAGGTAATAAACCGGGATCGCACTGTCGCCTCGTGTCGGAAGCGAAGCGTCGATTACGTAAAAACCCCGGCGTGGGATTACACCGAGGGAGGGATAATCCGAAGCGGAAGACACAGTCGATTTTCCTGGCGGCGCTAATTGTCGGAGGAAAAGCGTCCGGTCGGGGAAGTTTCCCGCTCGCAGTGTGCTGCCGAGAGAAAGGGTTGGATTATCCAACAGTTTCACGTACAAATATTTGCCAGGTGCAAACGCATTCGCGTCGGTGCGTTAATGTGACAAGCGCCATGTGCTGCCGGGCTACGCGGGCTACGGTTTACACGGCTGTATTGCCATCCGCGCGGTTGTGCAAACGCGGCGAACGGTATGTCACTTGTTCCAAACAGGCCCCCCGAACGCGGATCTCGGCCGGAGAATTGTTATCCGCTCGCGCGATGATTCACGCTAATATCGCGAGAGGAACAATTATTTACCCTCGGTCTTTCGGCGAGCGGTGGCTTAATTTTTCCTTTCACCTTTCACTGCGAAGACAACCTTTCGCCTCGCGGGAACTCCGTGATGAATCCGTCTGATGAATATCGGAATTCTCCGCGCGCCTCACCGATCCGCGTGCGGCGCACGTATCCTACGCGTTAGAAATTAGAATATTCAAATAAGGAGATTATATTCGTTCGGCGGATATTATATAAAATCACGCCGACGACGGTATCGTGACTCCCCAGGCGCGCTGCCCATTAATCTTGTAAACATCGCGTCCCGCGTGGACGATTACGCTTTCTAAATCGTTACGACGCGGCACTTTTGTCCGCGTATCCTTCGGCTACGACAATTACGCTCGAAATTCAAGCGAGCCTCCCTAATTCTCTCTTCAATTTTCCTAAATTATATACGCGAATTGCATGTTATTTCCGTAATAAACATAGTATTATCGTTACGTTCACATATTTTGATTTTTCCATACTCCATAATGATTCCCGAAGCGGCACTCGCACCAAACTAATATTCGTACTTGAACTTGGCCCAGGGTATTCCTACGCCTTTTCCTCTCTTTCTTTTGTTCCCGGAGGAATATCGCGCGCGCGCGCGCGGCACTGACTTTCGCTTTTCGGCGCGCGCGTAAATTTTGTACAAAAGGCACACATCGGCGAAATTCACCGTCGACGATAAAAAGAAGTTGTGAAAGTTTGAACTGTAACCTACGCGGCAGTCGTGGTCAGTCGGGTGATAGTCATGCAGCAGTTATACAGTAATTACGATGGACAAGCGGCTAATCAGGACCTCGCGGTGCAGTTAATTAGCCGATCGTTCGAAGCGCGTTCGAACGGTGGGGAATAGCGCGCGGCAGAAGTGTGTAACCCGGTAACGATTACGGGAGACGTGATATAACATTTTTACTGGGTAGATTTCACGCCTCGTGAGGAAAAGACTAGAAGAATCTCCGCGACTTTCTTTTTTGGATCTTTCTTCTCTAAAAAAATCCAAAAGTATATCCAATGCGTTAGCAACAGGATTGAAAATTTCAATTTGAAAGAATTGTATAGATTGAATTAGATTGACGCAAAAATTCGTCGTTTTTTTTTTTTAATTAAGCTTTTTATTATATTAAGTAAATTAGAAAATCAAATTTCGTTGAAAAAGAGATTAGAAATTTTTTTTCTAAACAGGAAAAGGAGCCTGCCAAAGTAGACTCGTAACAATTTTATTTATCAATTTTGCTTTCAAATTTATTTGACAATTACGAGCCTTTTGTATGTTACGTTACTTCAAACGTTACGCTATCAAGTAATTGCATAATACACAATCTCGAAATGCCTCGAATTACACGTTCCAAACTTTTTTCACTAAGATCGTACACCGATCTATCATCTATCGATTATAAATGACGCTTTTTATCTCTGATATACATGGACACGATCAAAGATTCGATATTAATTCAGGTGAAGCGTAATTCAGGTAAGATGATCCTGAAATTATATAGGCAGCGAATGGAACGATTGCCTCAGGCAGTGAGATATGATCGTACTTCTGTATCCATCGCTTAGCGTCGTGAATTCCAGAGATAAACTAAAATAAAAATTCGTCGAAGTTAAAACGAGTTTTTAATTCCCGTGCACAGCGTAGTCCGTTCGCCGACGTGCGGCGCGATAAGCCCTGGCGAAACCGGAGATAAGAGACGCGCCGGTAACGGCGAAGTCGAGTCAACCGTCGCGACTGCCTCGGGAGGAAGTTCCTCGTGGCGGCGGCGCGAACGAGAGGGAAAACGGCGATGCCGCCTCGAGAAGAGGAAGAGAAGCGGCGTGAGAGAAGAGAGGCACGAGAAGCGCGGAGTTTCGTTCGAGCGAAAGTCAAGCCCGGGCTCGACACGACGCGATGAGCCCCCCTTCGTTCCGCTTCGACCCTGCAACATTAATATCCGAGAAACCGCGGATGCGGCACACGTCGGGATGCGTGACTCGCGGGAGGGGAAGGCCCTCGGGAATGTTACTCGAGATCGAGGAAGTCGAAATCGTGGACGCGACGGATCAGTGAGAGGCTTCGGAGTTGTCGATAGCGACGATCGATGGATCATCTGTCCGTCAATCGATCATTCATTCCATAAGAGATCACTTAAAAATTCGATGATTCGTAAATAAGAATAAATGCTGAGATAAATATCGATATTGATATAAAATAGAAAAACAAAAAAATATTGGTCCAAATATACTTTTATCAAAATATACTTGGACATTAGATTAAAATTAAACGACAGATTCAATATTTAATAAACATATTGTATTTCCGTTATATTAAGCAATTTCGATCTTCATGCCTGAAAAAATCCCATTTGTATTTTATCAAATTTGTAGTTATTAAAATTTTTTTATCTCAGATATTTTCCTTAGATTACTTTTCAAATTGAAGAAGTCTTCGTTCAGAGACATTTCAAGATCAGAGTAATTACACATTGACGCTCTTTAATTAAAATCAATATATAAGAATTTCATATAATAAGATGAATTTTGCAATTTATTTATTAAATGATCGATCGAAAGATAGACGAGCACGGGCGTGAGAAACGAGGGACATCCCGAGACTTTATGGAAGATTATCAAGAATGGCGACGATTTCATAAGTCATTCTCAGTCGTCACGATCCGCCATTAGATCACCGTGAGAATTCTGAACGGGAATTAATTGCTGTAGAAAAATAGCGCAGTTAAATACAATCGAGGCAGCATTGCGACATTGTGTCGCGTAATGTTTTTTGTACGCTTTTATTATTTAACCTTCTTAAAGATGCTATCATTTTAGATACCACGTCTCTTTTTCATACGACAAAATGTCATAAGTAAGTAAGTCACGCGTAAGTATTTTTTTATTATTAATTTTTGCGACTCATACATTGCTTTCTCAATGAATTGCGAGGATAAATTATGCGTCAAACAAATATATACATACATCTTCGATCAATATATACAGCTTCCGTATACACTGTCGTTATAATGTGGCCCATACATCATCCAGGTTTTATAGTTGTCATTGACATCGATGATTTAAGACCATTCTTTTAGACATTAAAGTATTCACCTTCAGCATTCACGAATCAACACGCCTCTGGGCGACAATATGTTGATAGAATTAGCGATTCAATATTAATCTCTCATATATTCATAATTATTCATTAAAGTCTACAATAAAAAGTATCAGTAAACAGTAGAAAAGTTATATACCAAGAAATATCGTTGGTAAAACGTATTTCACGAAATATTATTCAAAAATTTAGATGCTTAATTCTCTTTTTCGCCCTTTCTTTATCTCATTATAGCCTTCGTCGACATTAAAAGTTTTTTTCTTGTGCATAGAAATGTAAAGACGATTTCATGCTTATTGCTGTTTGATAATTTTCTAGCATTGATTTAAAGTCTAAATGACATTCAGTTCTTTGACTAATTAAAAATATTAAGATTGTAAATTATTCTATAAAAATGTTCGTTATATCTAAATATTCTTAGCAGTATGAAAATCAGATAATTAACATAGCTTAGCCGTCTTTCATTTCTTTTTGCACAATTCAATATTTATTATACAAAATTTAATTCCACAAATTTTTATAATATCGCACATTTGCGTATGTAAATTTCTCCCTCCCCGCACAAATCTCTCTACAAACAATCCTAAAAATATTTCACATCTGTTAATTTATATGCAAATCAGATCACTTTTATCTCAGAAATTAAAAATTGAAAAATATAGGTAACTGATATCAAAATGATTGAAATTTTTGTTCAGTACTAAATAAAAATAATATATGTAAATATATATGTGTGTGTATATATATATATATATATATATATATATATATATATAATGAAAATATAACGATTATTGAAACATTAAATGCTATTGCTACGAAATGTTTACATCACAGTTCTGAACATGCGAGTGGCATCCACGTTAAAAATATCTCTCCACGCGTACGAGGACCGAATGAGATCCCAGCGACCGGGTCAGCGATTGCAGCTGCCTCGCGATTTTTGCGTAATCGAGTATAATGCTGCTGACGCAATGGAGGCACAACCATTAAAAAAAAGCACGCCGGCTAACGCGTACGTGCGCCGAAATCGGTACGCCTGTACAATAGTATAACGTATGTACACCAGCGAGCGGCACGGCAAGGACACGTGAAAGTAATCGTCGTCGATCTTTGCTGCGAGACCAAACCGGGTGGCGCGAATTGCGCGATAAGAAAAGAGAAAACAAAAAGGAACGAGCCAAAAGGAGGATCAGGCAAATCGGATCGAACGAGGAGCGTGGAGGAAAGCGAAGGAGGCAGGAGGTGGAACGGCGGACCAGATACACAGGGTCGTATACGCGCGAAGAAGTGGGTCGAGAGTTCACAGGCCGGATAATTAAATTCCTCGCCGAAGAAAGCGTTTTCCCTCTCGTTTAGCGAGTACCATCACCCTGCTCCCGCCTTCTCCCATTAGCCCACCCCCTTCCTCCGCCTTGAAGGCAAAGAATGGGAGCCGGACGCATTGGCCGACACGCTACGTTGCTGGACTAGCTGTAATGGACTTCCTCCTCCATTAGGCGCCTACAAACTCTCCCGTCGGCGTGAATATTCAACAGACCGAGTTCTCTTTTAATTATGTTTTGGACGTCGATTAGCCCGAACCACGGTCGCGTGGTTCGAGATCTCTAGGACAATTTTACCACTGTACCGGACGACCGTGGCATCGCTGGAATTAGTCCGGATTGCCAATGCGGAAGAAGAACAAACGCATCAATTAATCCCATGCTAGAGTTGTTGTGTATTTCTGTATTTCTTCACGCGTTAATTTCCAAATGTAATCCGTCATAGACGTCGGCGCGCGATCAAAAGGCATCTGGCGTGTGAGATCATTATCGCTTAAAATCGCGCTTGAAGGTATGGGTGCAGCGTCCCTTTCCTCGGCAGAGCGAGCGAATGCAGTTAATGGCACCTAGAATATCTTAACTTTATGCTACAACGCGCCGCCGTTAATGCACGCTCACCAAGAGGAGGATCGATGATTACGTCGATCCGAACGCGCGGAAGCTTCATCGCGCGGATGATACAATGACGGTGAACCGCGGTACTTTTCTTCCTGATGTCTAAGACTCTCCCTCTGCGACCGAGTGCCAACGGTTCTACCGGATGATTGTGCAGTCCGTTTCGGTCTCATCCTTACAAACGGCCGCAAATTATTTCTTCCTGTCGGCATCTCACGACTTTTCTTTAATACCTCGCATATTATCGTCCATGTGGAATATCGCGGCGCATGTCTTAAGTAATGCCTGTTCTTTATTGCTGCGCTAATTGCCTGTACGTTGAAAGCATGTGTTATGACAGATATAAGTATTATGAGATACAACGCGGTCATCCTAGCGTCAGAAGACATCTAATTTCCATATCAAATCCACGTGCCAGAATTAATCAACCGGAGACGTTTCTCGACGAGCAAACCGGTCTAGTCATTCAAACAAATCTGCACGGGCTAATTATCCTTGCCTAAAATATGCATTGGGAACGTATTAACGTTCTCTGATGCAACGTTAATAAAGTACGTTGACTGGCGATAATTACAGCAATTAAAGTCAGGATTTGCAAAGAGGAGCAGGTGTTGAAGGGCGAAACGCGACGATATTGAGAAACCTATGTTACCTCAATCAATTTTGTTTCTATTCTAAATGATAGATTTTCATGAAATTTCTGCAAAATTCCTGCACGTAGAAATGCTGAAAAAAAAAATATACGAGAATCAATGAATCTTCCTTTCCTTTGGCAAATGCATCAATAGCTAAATCGAGAGTGACGTGATTGTTGGCCGCGTGACCTTAAGCACTTTTGAAATTACCGTTAACTTTCTTCTAAGTGACCTATCCGATGTAGAAAAGTTCATTGTGTTGTTATTATCGATTGCTTAAACAATTTTTCTTTAAATAATCGATACTAAAAATTGACAGATTGCACGTTAGACACAAATATTTCACTTCTTTATAATTTAAACGAAATTTTTTTCATGTATTTAAGTAGCAATATACATATATCATATCCACTAAATATATAACGGACATATCATTTATCAAAGACTAAACTAATATATTATATTTGATCTTGAATGTGTTAAAAATCTGGATACAATATTCCGTTAATTCAAATGGTTGTAAATAAAATTAATAGAAAAGAGATAACGGATAATTTTTTTTTTTACATACTGTTGCAAGAAGAATCCAGCGAAAGATGGAAAAGAAGAAGCACTTTATGGCGTAAAACGATTAACGGAAATGTTCAATGAGGAAATGGTTCGGTGCACATCCGGTGCTACGTACTGCGCGAACAAAGAAAACTCGTTACGTAATATTTTCCTTTAAGTTCAACTTTTGTTACATAATATACTTACTCTCGTAGCTTCGTCGAATAAATAACCCGTATTTATGAGCTGGAAGGTTATTAGCATACACTACAGTCGCAACTGTAATTAACGCATAAATAACTTCATCAATATTTAAATCTATTATTTGTATGTATAATTAATGTATATTTCGATGTGAGGAATTTATGTTTTATTTAATTAGAAATATGCTTAAGAATAAGAAGAATTTGTATTATGCGATAAGTAACGCATGAATTATGAATTATTTCCCGCCCGTTAATTAATTCTTTTATAAGAACTGCGAGGAAATATTTGGCATGCTAGATGCTATATCGTTTCAAATACCGCAAATACATACAGCTGCGACATTAATGAAGCTAATGAATAACACGATGTCAAGTCAAAAACAATTGCGTAAGTGAATATCGGCTTCTATCTAGCTTTCGAATTTGTGTTGACATCAATTTGGTTGTATCTAATGATGAAAAAAGTATATTCATCGGCAATGATTTGTCAAGGTAAAATTTTAAATAGACTGTCTCTTATAATAAGTATTTTATATTCCTATCGCGCAAAATTAATATAACGAAATGACGCACGTACAGCATTTTATTATAGCAGCTTGCGATATGTTGTAACACGATGCTGCAATAATGTTTACCTAATCATTTTATATTCTAAGAAAAATTAATAGAAATGAAGATATATCTTCTTTTCAAACGCAGACGAATCCTGATTGAATATATATCATTTTTATATCAAAGAGATATTTTCTAATTATAATTGGCCAAATTATAATCGTGATGATTTATATAATAGTGATTTATGAAACTCATTTAGTTTATGAACAACTGCAGTTATCTTGAGTTGAAATATAAAGCTTAATAAACAAAAACTATTTCTCTCAGATATAGATAAATCATAATACAAATACATATTTATAAAAAAATATAGAGGATAATTCTCAGAATTAAAAATTTCTTTCTGACAAATTAATTTCTCTGGCGCGACTTACGAAAAATGTAAGTTATATTTGTATCACTTTTACTGGTCACCGTGCCCGTTCATATTTCGCCACAATAAGTAAAGAAAAAAAAAAAGAAAATATAAGAGATACACGCAAATCGATCTCCAGCAGGTAACCGAAGCAAAATCCTTCGTTTATGGGATTGCCACTTATAAAAGCACTTGACTAAAGAAGTCTAGGTCTAGGACGCAAGTAGGGACTATCGAGAGGCCACGTTTCGCAAGAGAAGACCGTCCGAAATCTCGAGTACATCGGCGATCCTCCGGTGAGGAGGACAGGTGGATGTTTGAAATCTATGGTGAGCAAAAGAGAGAAGCCACGAGGTCGGGAGAGGAGAGGGAGAGAATCGTCTCACAACTGAATTACTCTCACTTGAGAGGCCCCCGTCTCTTCTTCGTGGGGGCCCCACGTATATCCCCCTGCTTCTCCCGGGGGTATAAATGACTCCGGTCTACCTTCCACGGAGTCACAGAACTGAGGCGGCATCGCAGAAGCCGACATGAATCCTCTGATCGCGGTAAGCTTTTTTTTCCCATACCTAACATTAAGATACGTGCGAGATGGAGAGGGGAAAGGGCTAAAATGGAAAAAAGAAAGCGATATGTGTGAGTGTGTGTGTGGTGCATGGGTATGCGTGCGGACGGGAGAAATCGCGAAAGAAGAAGAATAGGGAGAGAGTTAAGTGATCCTGGTCGATAGAAAAAGCAAGTGCTGCTTTTTTTTTTAATTTTCATGTCTCTACTGTTGCTATTTTCTCGCATCTGATCTCGCGCGACGCGAATTTTCGTAATAATCGACATTAACTCAAGACGATTAACTCAATCTTGTGCTTTCTCTTTAATTCGCAACTCTTTAATTTCTCATGACGCAGCAATAATAACCAGGAATTAAAAACATATGATGATCGAAAATTATAAAATATTGTATTTTTAATTGGACTTTTTTCATATTTGTCTGAGAAATTATTAGCTGCTGATTTTTTGCAATTATCACAGTTATTTGCTTGAAAAATTCATAATACATTCAGATTTAATAAATGAAGTTTTAGAACTTGAAATTTATCGAATTATCAAATAAATTTCATTCGTAAATTGATATCACATTGCGTGAAATCATAGAAAGAATTAAATGTGACTTGGAAAGCTTTTTATAAGCATTTGCTCTCTAAAAGTCTGGATTTAAAAAAATCTCAATTATTGAATATTTTAACAAATGTAATAGAAAATCACTCTTTACGTCATTTTAAACGTAGTAATTTGCGACTCGTAGTGCATCATATATTAATACATGTATTTGTGTGTGTGTGTGTAATATAATTTAATTATATCTACACAGTCATAGCTACGCATATAGATTGTCATCAAAGGATTAAAATAAATTTTCGTTTTACCTTAAAGTAATATACGTATTTTCTTTCCGTGTTACAGTTTATGGTTGTCGGTCTAGCTGGGTTCGTCCTGGCTGAGGCGCCTGTGTCCTCTGGCTACAGTTACAGCAGACCAAGCGGCGGCGGTGGTGGCGGCGGCGGCTACGCATTCGGTGGCGGCGGCGGCGGCGGTTTTGGCGGTGGAGGCTTTGGTGGCGGCGGCGGCGGCGGTTACACCCAGGTATCCGTCGGAGGCCAGACCAATGAAGGCGCCTCCGTAGATAGCGCGCTGCTCGAGCAGATCCGTCAGATTCTCCTGAAGGAGGAACTGCAATCTCAACAGTCTGGCGGATTCGGCGGAGGATCTGGATACGCCCCTAGCTCCAGCTACGGAGCACCGTCCTCGCAATACGGTGCCCCGTCGCCACAGTACGGCGTGCCCAGTTACCAGACCCGCGTTGTAGGCATCGATCTTGAGGGCATCAGGCAGGCCATCCAAGTGGCCCAATTCAACCAGGTTAGCCAAGGTCCTGGAGGCTATCCCAGCGGACCCTCCAGCAGCTACGGAGCACCCAGCACCGGCTACGGAGCGCCCAGCAGACCGTCCAGTAGCTACGGTGCGCCATTCTAAGGAACTACCTTGGTTTTGATGATGATGAAAGAGAGAGAGCGAAAGGGAGAGAGAGAATGAGCGAGAGAAAGAGAGAGAGAATGTGAGAGAAAGACAGAGAGAAAGTGGATGGCACCGGCCGACGACAACGACTACTTTCCGAGACGCAACCGAAACACGCAAACGCATAAGAAAGACTTTCGGAGAAGAGACATACCTGGAAGAAGATCACAACTGTCTACAAATCGCCGGACCAGTTTCTCCCAAAGTGACACACCGCTCGGGCTCGTAACTCGGAAAGTCGTCGATGCCAGGGTCAGATTGTCGCGCGGAATCGGTTCACGCAGATCAACATTCGAAGATCGTTCGAACGGAGCTGGATCGTCGTGTCATCCGCGTTATCCGACTGGTCTCGCGGCTCCGAAGCGTTTTCGCGTCCTTCGACCGGCCAATGTCGATCGAGTCAGGAGACAAGCACAAGACGAAGACGCGCGCGAGAAATGAAGGCCAACGGGACGGCGCCTGGTCCGTTGGGGATCAAATAGTCGTCGCCTCAACGGATCAGGATCTCCCAGAATCCGCCGAATTAGGAGGTAGCGCCGAGCGCACGTGGACCAGTATCCTTCCCGCGGGCCCCTTGACTTGTCGAGAATCCAACAGTCGTCGCCTTGACAAGTCCGGAGGAGTCCGCGGGAGTGAATGTGGCCAGTTTCTTTCTTTTTCCAACCATCATCCCATTTCTGGGAGGGTTAAGGGGTCGCTCAAGATGATCTTGGGTGGTCGGCGCGGTGCCGAAGTCTATCGTACCAAAATCGCATCAATCGTCGCGGTCGTGTTCGCGAAAAATCAAGGATCAAGTGATAAGTCAAGGGGAGGGGGGGACAGTCGTTGACACAGACACACTTCACACTTCATCCCCCAGCGATCGCGCTCCGCGTTCGTTGGGATACTCATGTTACAATAGGTAGGAAGGAGCGGGACGAGTAGGAGGAGGAGGCCGACAAGCCGAAGACGTGATCGGCGCGGTATTAGCGCGCCTTGTAAATAAAAATTCCACCGTCGCTGTACCGCGGCGTCCGCTGTTGTAACGCGGCCCGGCTCTTCCGCCGAAGAATCGACTCGCCGAGATCTTGGTCCAGAAGCTGGCTCGCGAGAGAAGACAATGGCTCTCGAGCGTAAGAGCCCTCGAGAAGAATGTCGCAAGGATCAGACATCCGGAGTAAAGTCGACTTCGCGTAGGAAATGTCGACCTTTAACCGTCCGCGAGAAAAAGGACGAGAACGAGGAGATTCACCTGCGGCGGAAGGAGCGATCCGGATTACAAAGCGGACGCCGCCGTGTCTCGGGCAACACGTACATACGACGCCACGAAATACACACTATTTTTTTATACATAACGCTCTACTCTTTAACCACGCATCTTTTTGTACTTGTATAAAGGCTTTTTTTGTAGAAAAAAAAAAGAATAAAAAAAAGAACGTCGCCACCGTTGAAACCCCGTGTGTGCGTCTCTCCCCTCTGTCGCGCGGCGAAGCGGATTCGCTTCCGGCGTACCCGCTGTCCCGCATCCCCGCCATTCCTAATTTCACCTTTCCCCCGTTGATCGCGATTAACGCGATTCCATTGCGGTTTTATGACCCCACGGCCGTCGCCCGGAGGCAGACTCGTCCTCCGAGTCGATTCGAATAGATTTTTTTCTCTGTGTCGCCGTATCTCTCGAAGATATCCGATCGGTTTCTCTTTCTCTTCGTCGACGTTTCGAGAGATCCAGCGCCTTTCTCCTTTCACTCGCGAACCCGCGGGCCGGCGGTATCGCATTATCCTCGCCGAGCTTCTCCATCTGGACATGTAAATTCTCGGCCGAGCACGCGAGGAAGAGCCGCCTCGCAAAAGGGCACCGTGTTACGAAAGAGAAAAAGAGAGTGAAGGGGGAGGGGAAGAGGAAAAAAAAAAGAGAAAGAGCGAGAGAAGGATCTGGCTATCGGTGAAGATTCGAAAGTGGCCTCGCGTCGAGACGAATATGGAAGATCCTCGGATTATCTGGGCAAAGGATGTCCGGAAGGATAGGGAGGGGGAGGAGAGATTTCGCTTTTTATTTTCTCCCGTACGTTTGGAGGAGTTTCCGTCACGATCTCGCGGGACGCTCGCGCTTCTCTTTCCACTCGGATAATGCCTGAGATTAACATCTTAGCTTCTTGATTACAGCGACGTGACGTAAGTCGCTCGAGCGTACGAATTTATCTTGTACATTTAGAAGAGACTTCGTGCCGGAAAACGGCCACTCTGTAACGAAGTAGACGCGTACCCGCACGGTACTCGATACGCAACTGCGCTATTATCTCTGGAATGTTAAAATCGAAAGTTGTCTTCAGCGACAAAACCGAGTCTTCAACGAAGCCGTATTTCTCGCTTCAATTTTGAATCTCGTCGATTTCGTCGGATTAAACTCCTAAATCGGGGATCGTTATTTCTTTCGTTCGCAACAAGCTGTCTCTCGGCTTCCGGTCAAGACCAGAAGCCGCGGGAACGGCTCAACCTGTGTTTTTAGCAGATTAGTTAATCATTCTGGTCGAGCAGAGTCATTTATAGGCGAAGCTATCTCGAAAACGCTTAATTAACATGTTTTGCAGGTAGCAGCCGCAGACATTTATGGCGACATTCATTAGCGAGTCGTTCCTTGCGATGCGAGCCACGCGCTTACGACGACAAATCATCACAATGATTGCGGATTTTCTTTGTGAATAGGCGAATGAGTAGTTTTAAGTCTCCCGGAGGGACAAGGAGGCGCGTCATCTCGCGCAGATTCACGATCGCACGGCGGAGCGGTCGTCTCGCGCGGAAATGGCGGAAATACTTTGTTTGAAAGTCAGCGGAATAAGTGGCGTGATATCGCGCAAACCGCGCGGCACCACAGAATTAAGAGTTAATCGAGATGCGGTCGGGCTTGGATTGAGCCACACCGCACGAAATTTAATTGCATTCGCGCACGTCGCGAAACGCATATTCGCGAGACACGGCATGAAAAGTGTAGACAGAACCGGCTCGAATGCATTAAAAGAATTTATGTCGCTGTTTACCGAGACTGGAAAGATGAAATTGAAAAGGACGATACGCGGAGAGATCGACTCCGGTCTGACCGAGATCTGGAGACCTGAATTGTTGCATTTTTTTTTAGGCAAGACAAAAATTCCTGTGTCGGCGGAACCACCGGATAAATTACTTCCTTTTTTTGCGAATTAAGTATTTAACTTACAACTGAATTATGAGCACGGACAGGTTTTCTCCGGATTCCTCCGCGTGTACCTGCGAGATGTTGCAATTTATGACTTTTACGCGCACGCGTAAGAAAAATTTTATAAATTATAGATCCGATTGCGTTACGTAACGGGAAAACGCTGATATTACGTTTAAACGGCGTGGGCTTGGGACGGTTGGGTAAGAGAGTGAGTGCCAATAAAGTGAAACATTTATTGTCGATAATGCCGAGGGAGTCTCAAGTGACTTTATCGAGTCCATGTAACGTCAATGAATAAGAAGTTACAGCCAATCTTCTCCCCGTCGAATTGCATAAAGTGTATCTCTGTGAAGCGATTGTCGACAATTGCTCTTCCTCGACGTTGCTACTCTGCACGATCGACACGATTATTTCCGCGTTGTTGAGCGAAGAAACAATGATAAGCGCTTAATAAAGGACAGATGCGAATTTATAGCGCAACCGAGGAGCAAGGAAGATAAATGTTTTATAGCGCAAAACAGGAAATAATTTTTGGAATAACTCTCGTGTCAGCAGAATGCTTATTCCTGACGTGAGAGGAGCCTTCGTAAAACACGTAGAAACTACTTGCCACGCAAATTAGAAGCTTCAAGAAACGCTGTGGTCGGATACTTTATTATACTTGGAAAATAAAACATCTCGTAGAATTTACTTCGTGTCTTTACATGAAGACGCATTAAAACCGAGTACGGAGACCGAATAAAAAAATGGTAAGCGAAATGACGCAACGTGCATAGTTGAAAGACTCCCTAATTGTCTGCATAATCCAATGATACCCGTGAGAACGTGGTATCGCGCAAATCATCGTTTTGCGTCGATTGTGAAAAACCTAGGCGGGATCGACATACGCGTAAGGTAGCGAGAAGCGGGCGATTTTGTAATTCCGAAGGCGCGATCCTCTCCCGCGTGCCTCGAAGATAATAACACGACTATTCGCGCGAGGAGAAGCGAAGCGTCGCGCACGAAGCCGTGATGGCGAGACGCGCGGAGACACGGTGATGACTCCACTACAAAGTGCCTATTAAAAACGGTTCCGTGGGAGACGGAGGAAAGCGTGGTATCAGCCAGGCTATCTGGTCCCGTAAGACCTTAACTGTGTGTTGCCGCGTGCGACGTCCACGGCAGGGAAAGTGCCGCGCGATTTCGCGTCAGGGGGGTAACGGTGAGATCGGGGCAGGTAGAGGACGCGCGCGCGCGGAGAGAGATGGAGAGGCCGCATGCACGTGAGAGTCTCAGAGTAGAATTTTGCAACGGACGCTCGTCCGCCGACGTGCGAAAGGAGAAAAATATGTGGCGCGATCATCTACGCTCCAGTTATACAAGCATACGATTCACTCCGATCGCGCGTACGTACAACGGTTACGATATCCTTGACTACGCGCCGGCCTCTCGCGTTCTTTACAACCAACGATGCAACAAATATCAAAGCAATTTAGAAATAAAATTTTGCTGCGACAAAAGCCAGATGGAAATATATTATCAATAAAAAAAAACGGGGGATTAGTTTCTATTTAATTAATAGCAAAGTATTTGGCAAATTTGAGACAATGTAGGCGCTCACAGAATATATTAAAAGGGAGCTGAATAATGTGATAAAATTAATGCTAAAATTATCAAAGCAGTCAAAATTAATTTGTAATATTTTATTAAATTTATGATTTTCTAAGATTTTCTGTGGTTTTTGTTGTAATATGCGAATAATTAACTGAGCAATTTATTTTCTTCCTTCTCATCTCTTTTTAAAAATATATACATATGTATATATGTACATTTGAAATGTAGAAAAATGTATACATTAATTTTTGATAGTCCTAATTACGAAAATAATTGATATAAGTGATAAACAGTGTGTAGAATTTTCTCTCGGGAATTTAGACTAAATAAATNAATTAATGTTTCTAATTTCTATAAACGAATAATTGCCTAAATGAACGAGCTCTTACTACCGCTTGGTAGAAGAGAAGATAAGATCTGTTTCCCAAACAGTGATAAGTTATCTCTTTAGAATCTACATCATTCGTACTGATAAGGATTGGAAAAATAGAATATTTGTAATCGTCTGTTTATTTGATGTCATCTCTATAATAAATGTATATTATTATCGAATATATTTTTATCACAATAATATCATTACCAAATATATTTTAATTGCGGTAATACGTGTTCAGAAATAAATTTAATTTGATATTTGAAGAAAAAGAGCCTTTTGAGTCTTGTCAAGGACTTTAGAAAAGACCAAAAGTTCCACTGATCGCTGAAAGGGAAAAGAAAAGCTGCCTTTGGGGTTTACCTTGAAGATTTCGGAACGGATCTTCGTTTAATGTCGCAAGACCGGCTTCGATCGGCTTCGAACCCGAGGAAAGATTCTTGCGAAAAGAGGAGAGGCGCGTTCGAGGGAAGAAGTGCGCGATGTACCAACAATGTGCCGCCGTTTCCAATTATGGGAAGCAGATTTGTCGAGCCGCGCGTAAAATATAATGGACCGGACGCACAATGGCTGCCGGTCCTCCCTCACGTACTTTCGCCGGTCCCCGTTTCTGCACATGGGAGGGCTTCTTGGCAGGGATACACGCGCGTATTGCCCAACAATACATCACCCTGGCGGCGCGTCGGTCTGAGGAAAGAATCGTGAGGACACTTCCAACGAAGTTTGCTCTCGTCTCCTCCCTCTTTGTCTTCGTCTTTATTTTTTTTTTTTTTCGTAACACTGAATTGCGTCAAATTGCGCATTGCGTTAAATTGCACGAACCTTAATTGGACGCTGTATTTCGCGATAAATCAATCCAGCAACGAAACGTGTTATTCTCTAACGTTGACAAAGTGATTTCATTTTGTGCGAACCTTGAGATTGCGAAAGAGAGACAGAAGAGACGCGGAATCCTCTCGCGGGAATAATATTAAAAAATAATTGTAAAAGCTTATTTAAATCATTTAAAATCATTTAAAACAAATTTTTGTTATTGTGTCTTCCTAGTTCTAATTTGCAACTACAGAATGATGTTTAGAGTCAACGAGTCGGCCAAACTCTACCGTTTCTCCTTTTCTCCCCGAAAGCGGCTCTCGTTGTCAGTAATAAGAACCGGTAATGGAAGCTAATCCGAAAGACAGTAGCCGAGCGATCATTACAAACGTCGAGCCCCGAAATCGTGCTAATTACTCCTACGCCCACGCTAATCTCACGGTTTCATTATCGCGTTTCTTCAGCTCGCGTCGCGAGGAATCCCCGAAGGGAATTTCGCAAGTACCTCTCCTGCCGGACGAGCGGAGCGCGAAGTGAATAGTACGGTGAATCGGTCCTGCGCGTGTCCTGAATCGAGCAAACCGGACGGTTGAATCGTCAGCAATGAGTGTTGCGATGTACATACGGTAAAATCGGGCAAGAGAACGCTTGCACAACCGCGATCGAAGTTGCATCTCGTGCGCCGTTGGGGATCGACGGTAAAAACGACCGTTATAACATTACTTCACGGCAAGATCATCGGTGTTCATAAATTCTTCGATCTTGTGGTAATGCTCGGTTAACTTTGCTTTATTTATATTCATTTCTACCAGTGTAGATTAATCTTAGTCTCGATTTAATTTACTTTCTATCCTTTTCTAATTCGTAAAACTGCACACTGTAAAAAATTAGTGTAAAATTACATGTAATTTTGAGACACACTTGATAGTTTTAAATTAACTTATTTCTAATTTTGCAGTATAAAAAGTAAAAGTAATTCCTTAATTTGTTTTTTACAATGTATACAGTGTAAACAATTTATTAGAAATTTAAAAAAAAATTTATTTTTACTTCTGACTGCAAATTTATAAATACGTATAATTTTACAACTATTATAGTGAATCTCACAATTACATGTAATTTTATACAAAATTGTAAGATTCACTATTGTGTATACACTGTAAAAAACAAATTAAGGAATTGTTTTCTACTATTGGAGATTTATTCAATCTCGGTTTAACTTACTTTTTATCTCTCTCTAACTCTCTTAGAATTAGAAAAAGATGAAAAGCAAATTAAATCAAGATTAATTTACATTGATAGAAATTGAGATTAAAAATTTCATACATCTATAACCATACGATAAATAAATGCGATTTTTTTATCAAACACAATCTTATTCAGTTGATTACTTGTCAGAAAAAATATACACACAAGTTTCTAAATAAAATCAACGAATATCCTTGCAATGCCATATAGATTTTTTTAGCAATATATTATTATATAAATAAAATCATTAACATTTTAAAGTCGACGGAAAATATTAACATCGTTATGACATTCAAACACAAAAACTGTATTAATCGCGACGCGATAATATTAAAAATTCGCGGCACTAAATAAGCAATTACGATTTCCGGTTGTTCTTATCGTAAAAAATCTCAGGTAATAACCATGCGATCGAGATGTGGTAATAAAAAAAAAAAGAGGGACAGGAGGAAATGTAGTCAGGCGTCATTGCGAGGATTGTGCGAGCGCGGTTCGCGCAAGTCACGTTTAATAATGCTAACAAGTCTTTACGTGATTCGCACACGGCGAGGCACACGGTGTAATAGTCATTGATCGTGCCGTGGCAAGGCGCGATTCTTTCTTTCATCCTGAGAAAGCCGAGGAAGGGGAGAAAGTTGGGGAAAAATCATCGAGCGCGTCTTCCCCGGGCTGCCACGTTTGTAAATCGCGCGAGGAGAAAAGCGTCGGTAGGCCGGCCGTATTGCCGGACGATCTTCCGCGGCGATTTATTTACGTGCTGGCCGTTGACCAGACGATTTACGATTCAAATGATCCGGGAAGGAATAATTGAAATGGAAATGAGCGGAAGCTATGTATATACGACCCAGCGGGGGCTACCGCTCGCTTCCAGCTGTTCGAGCACCGCGACGCGCGTAAATGTCCGACTCGCCGAAGGATTACGCAAAGCGTACATCCGTTTTAAACCGGCTTAATCCTCTCGCGAATCACAAATAGTACGATAAAGAAGCAAGGAAAACTAGCCGAATAGTTTTTAAGCAGTGCGCAATTAAAAAAAAATTAAAGACAAAGATTTCTTTGCGAGCTTTGCTGAAAGTTACTAATACACGTGCAGAAATTTTAATTTAATTGAATTTCAAGCCACATTTAAAGATAGTTACGACAGGCAACAATATTAATCTTATATTTTTATCTTCTTGCCATATATCTGTATAAAATTATGAGATATACACATATATACAATATTTAATGTATAAAAAGTAGAGCCTCGAAATTTGCTTAAAATGTTCCAGATAACTCGAATTACGAAATGATTTCTGCATCCTATTTCTCTATTCTAAAAATATTTTTATATAAGAATACTACAAAAACTCGCTTCTCTTCAATTTTTTTTAGCCTTTTTATGAAAGAAGTCAAAAAGTATATACTTCTGGAATTCTGTTTGACTTACCGGAAAGAAATTCTTCTGAATTAATTTCGGACAGATTACGCTAATTCGGAGAATCACCGACTGCTAAGTCGCAAATCTTAAATCTTAAATCTATTAAGTCAATACGAACTGTGATGAGGGGTAAATATCATGAGAAATTGACACTACACGACATCATGATCCTTGCATCTCTTTTTCTATATAACGTATTAATTTTCAGTTCCTCTGATAAACTCAAGGACTTTTTCTGCAGAAGTTATTCAGAAAAAGTCCTTCTTGAGTTTATGGCGTTCAGACCTAGACTATTTGAGTAGCTCCATCTATGATACAAAATTGCGAACTTTGAAGTAATTTAGTGATCCTAGTGGCCTCTCGTGAGTAAACAAATAAACGATACCTAAAATTACATACAGACAGCCGATAATTTTTCGCAAGAAAGAATATTTTCATCATAATGAAAATAATCTACTACAAAAATAATTTAATTTCTAGAATTCGAAAGTGTATTTAATGAATAAGTAATTATTCTCTCTTAATAAATTTAGTATTTCGATAAATAAATAAANTGCAACTTGTGTAAACAATTAGTATCTTCATGCTTGGATCATAAGATATATCATTGTAAATATAATCTAAAAGGTGAAAAAGATACATATATTATATTATACATCGCTTGTTTTATACAGAAATACACTCATAAATCCATTCTTGCAATCTGACATACAGAAAAAAAATTAAGGTAAAAGCTGATTGTAAAGATAAAAATAACATAATTTAATAGACTCCCTCGTATACACAACATTTTCAACAACTTCGACTTGCACACAGCGCACTCCACTTGTACATTTACATTTGGTAAATCGTCAGCCGAGCACCAGCTTCACAATCAATGTCAAGATATTGAAGAATATCAGAGGAACTGAAAATTAATATGTTATATAGAAAAAGAGATGCAAGGATCATGATATCGAGTAGTGTCAATGTCTCATGATATTTACCCCTCATCACAGTTCGTATTGACTTAATAAGATTTAAGATTTGCGACTTAGCAGTCGGTGGTTCTCCGAATCCTTGTACATTTTGCCACGACGCCCAACCGACTGTGAAATAAAAATGCGTACGATATTAATTTCCTTATATTAATGAGAAACATAATGAATTTTTTCAATTTTCCAGAGAAAGGAAGGGACCTTTCAACTTTTTGAAAATTATAACCTATAACATTAGTCTCTTTCACATTTGCAGGATGTGCAATTAATAGAGACTGATTGAGATAAATGGATAATAGATACATGCTTATTTGTCACCTTTGGCGAGAAATCTTTCCTCGTTCAAAACGCAGATCGCATTTAAGCATAATAGACTTGCTTCGAAGAGTGTCCACAGCGTGAACGCCATGTTGCTGGAATTGTCATGTCAGCACATGTCGGCGATGCCGGTATTATCGACTGATCTGTCTAACAGATCTGTTTACGCTTACTGCCCTTTTTTGCTTTATGCTGTTTTTATGTTCGTTTTTTTCATAGCTTGAAAAAATAAATAAGAAATAATAATTTCATAACAAAAAACAATAAATTAAATTTTAATTTTAATGTATTCATGTTTTACTATAAATTTAAATATTAGTATTTGAATGGGTGACCGTTTGGAAACACCATGTGACGTTGACACTTTTATTTTTTGCATTTTTATTATAAAACTGGAGAAGAACGAAAATATCGACTTTCTAATTGCATTGATTAATCAGTTGACGGTTTTTATAAGACATTTATTGTTATATTATTATATTTTTCATTCATAATATTTTTATTCGAATAAAGAAAATGATCAAGTGCCAACATTCAAATCACGTTGAAATGTACCTGTTCTCGTTCGATCACAGAAGTCAAGCAACGTTGAGCACGGTCAGTACTTGGATGGGTGACCGCTTGGGAACACCGTGTGATGTTGGCATCTAATTTTTTTTTGCATTTTCATTATAATGAAAAAGAAAATAATGGCTTTCTAATTGTACACATTGATTAATCAGCTAACAAATAAAGTTATCATGTAACTGATCTAAAAAATATATTATTTAACACAGTTTGTGTGTAAAAGTCTATTTAAAAATTACAATTCAAATATTGGAACATTGAAATTCAAATTATAGCTGCAATTTTTCATCTCCAATAATCGCATCATTGAATATCTCTCTCTAATAGTCCTATTTTTCGAATGTTTCTATGTTAATCCAACAAATCAAATTAATGAACTAACGCCAAAAAGTAAAGGTAGACAAAATGTGACACGCGAGCGTGCGCGAGAATATAGATTAAAATACTTTTATTTTTCCTATATTTATCATACATAAGATTCGGGAAATTCGAACGTGACGTCCCGTCCAGTCAGCTGCTTATACACCGAAGCAAAGGTGTCAACCTGTTGAAAGATATTATTGAAACGTATTGTTGCCAAACAATACAACAAAAATGACGCTTTATGCGAGATAAAGGAGAATAAATGATTATACCTTGTGCTCAATATTCGTTTGCTCATTTTTATCGAGATGTACTTTGATAAGCTGCGACCCATCAAGTTTGACTCTGATACGCTTGCCAACAATTTCCACGGGATACACTAAATCCTCCAATATCGCGTCGTAAACCGAAGTCAGTGTACGGCTGAAAGAAAATTTGTCACGCAACATTAAAAGCGCGCACATTTTATGTGCAAGATTCCATTAATAATTTTAATGATACATAAATACAATCGTTCTATTTATCTAATTCCATCAGAACATAAATATTACTTTTACTTTCCAGTCTCTTTTTATTTTATTTTCTTACCTTCTAGGACGTTTCTGCTTGTTCTTAGTGCGCGTTTTCCTTGTTGGCTTAGGTAAGATTTTACGCTCGCCGATAAACATTACATGCTTCCCAGAGAACTTTTTCTCCAATTCGCGTACCAGCCGTGTCTGAATTTTTTGGAATGCCTTCAGCTTTGGCATGGGTACGTATATAATGATTGACTGTAAGAAAAAAATTCTCAATATTATTTCCTCAAAAAATATTATATAACAAGATATAGCAAAGAATAAACATATAATATGTAGCAAAGATGTGGCAAAGAATAAATATATAATATTGTCAGTAAAACCAATTCAATCTCTGCGTGCAGTTGCAAATACATAAAATCAAGAAAAAAAAGAATTTCAACAAAAGAAACTCAGGGTAAAGAATAATGTGCTTTATGACAGAGCAGTTGATGTTTAGATCTGGATTTTGAGTTCGATCCTGATCTTAATCTCACACATGCCTTTATAAGAAGTTTATTGCAAAGTTATGGATTACAAATAAAGAAGTATGTAAGTGGTAACTCATTTCAAAAATTCAATATTTCAATAAAAAAATAATATAAAAATCTCAAAGTTCTTAGAGATATTGAAAATATAAATAAGCTACAAGAAATGAAACTTTACCTTCTTATTATTCGTCTCGATCTCCTTCGCCTTCGTGATGTAAAGTTCTCTCAGCTGCGATTTCAGATCACTGTTCATCTCCAGTTCGAGGAGAGCCTGGGAAACGTTAATCTCGAACTGATCGGGCTCGGCCCCACTGCTCTTAATTATCTTCGCGTTTGTCGTCAACATCTGAAAAGATTTCATAACCGCAGCGTTAACGTATGTACTCCACAAGGATCACAAAGCTCAACGTAATCGTCAGCATAATTACAAGACGCATGATCCGGGGAAGAAAATTTGTCGCATATTACAGCGCTTAAAAAACATTTATCATAGATATTTTGTACAGTCTCCAACATTTTAAAGGCGCGCCGAGTGAAAGTAGAATAATTTTCGGAAGCACGTACCTTGCCGAGACTTATCTTCTCCAAGGAATGTCCTGTTCCGTCGGTTCCTACCAGGATATCGACAGACACGAACACCGTACTCGACGAAAAAGACTTGAAGTCCGTCTCGGCGTGGCATTGGAGGTTAGGTTCGACCAATCGAAACCAAGTCGATTGAGATCGACGTCATTCGATTGGTCGGATTCTGATTGGGATCGAGTAATTTGCGAGCCTCGATGCGGGCTTAAGGCGTCCTAACCTCGCTTCCGGAGAGCCGGAACCGACGGAAGTTTGAATTACGTTTATTCTCATTCTTCTCTGCCGAAATATTTCTCTTCATCGAGAAATATTTTTTTTCTTGCGAAGAAGTGATGCAAATCTTTTATTTCTCCTCTTGATTTGTAATGAAATCAATCGCAACGAGACTCGCAGATATTCGATTCAATGCGAGAAAGTAGTAACGAGAAAGTTTTGTAGAGTTGTATTTTATTTATCACGTCTGAGTTTAAGGAAGACGATTATTGTAATATATATTGTAATATATAATATAAGACGATTATTGTAATATATAATAACGTAACATATCATGCTGTAATATATTATGTGTGCAGAACGTCCTGTGCTTTAAGGTTGCATCGGCACGGCACTTTCGTGCCTGACTCGTCAATTTCTTAGTAACGTAAATCAACGATGCTAATTGGCCGATTCGATAAGCAGGACAAAAATACATCAACTCGAGATCGTTTCTAGCTACGTTTGTGTCTTACAATATAATATTTCGACTTTGTGTGACAGGAAATTATTTGTAAGTTGTGGTATCATCAGTTAATTAAAGCAGATTTTTTCTGACACAAGATATCGTGAATCTGTTGCACAGAAATAAGTGTATTTTTGTTTTGCAACATTTGTGCGTCTTGTTCGACGTTCTTCCATTGTGCGAGCAGACTAGGAAATTTTGTCACTTATTGCAGATAAAGATAAGCAAAACTTGAGGAATATAAATAATTTGATCTGTAAAATTTTCGTATTGCTTTTTCCGGTGAAAGGTTTGTAGTTAATCTCCGGATGATAGTATGCATTAAAAGATATTTTTCTTTGCGTTTCAAAGATGGCATTTGTTATCTGTAATTTTCTCTACAGGCGACAAATCAGATTTGCAATGTCCACAGTGTCTACATTGTCATCCATGGACGAACGTATGTTGAAGGGAATACGGAAAGTGATACCAAATTTGATTAATAGCAAATACAAAGGTCAAGACGGCAGAATCGGGATTTTTGGCGGCAGCACCGAATACACAGGTGCACCATATTTCGCGGCAATGAGTGCGCTGAGAACCGGCGCTGATTTGGTTCACATCTTTTGCACGAAGGATGCAAGCATTCCTATTAAATCGTTCAGTCCAGAGCCAATAGTCCATCCGGTCCTGGACCAACAGGATGCAATGAAGCAGATAAAACCTTGGCTCGATCGCTTGCATGTTATTCTGATCGGACCTGGGCTTGGCAGAGATGAGAAGATATTCAAGATAATCGTGGAATTAATAACAGTCTGCCGGGAGGCGAGAAAACCTCTGATTATCGACGCGGACGGTTTGTTCCTGGTCTGTCAGAAGCCGGAAATCGTGAAGGATTATCCTGGTGTTATTCTGACACCCAACGCGATGGAGTTCAGTCGTTTGATCAGAGTGGTACTGGACAGGTCTGTCCCGCCTACTCCTATAGTTAAAGTTTCCGACGTAAAGCACGTGGCGGAGGCTCTTGGGAAGAATATAATAATTCTACATAAGGGTGCTAAGGATGTAATTGTGGACGGTCACAAGGGTACCGAGACTGTGTCGTGTGGATTGGCTGGCTCTGGAAGGAGATGCGGTGGACAGGGAGACCTCTTATCTGGTGCGTTAGCGGTGTTCTGGTGGTGGGCTACCACTGCGGGAACAAGCGAATGTGCCTTGTCGCCCTCGATAGTAGCGTGCTACGCCGCATCAAGATTAATCCGAGAATGCAACGCATCAGCTTTCAAAATAAAACAGAGGGGAATGTTGACCTCGGATATGCTGGAACAAATACAGCCAGTTTTTAGCAAGATTTTTGAAACTCATTGCGACAAGTAATGCATAAATGCATCATATTCTTATTAATTACATTGTTCCTATACAACGCTGTTTCTTTTTCTCTCGTAAAATATTAGTATTAAGTGAAAGAAATATGGATGTGCAGTATCAATAATTATATTGCCATTTCATTGTTGGATTCTAGAACTTCCTCGTTTATTGGGAGAAGTCGAACTTGAAGCACTGATTCCTGAAGCGTATATATTCATATACAATTTACAAAATTTTTTGACTGATATATTACATAAATTGAAATGTACGCATTTAGGAAGTTGACTTTAGAAAAACGCGTATTCAGGAAAATATACACTAAGGTATAAATATACTTGTTTTGTAATTTACATAATTTTTATGTGATTTTGTTAATTTGAAAGTTTATATAAATATTTTTATAAAACGTTATATAGTTTATTTATTGATGTTAAATTCTTAACCCTTTCATGACTAGTAGAACACAAATTTTTAAAAAGAATAATTTAGCATGCAGTCTATAGAAAAAACAAAAAAAAAAATTAATCGAATATTCAATCATGAAAGAGTTAATGTAAATATACATACACATAAGTTCCTCTCTTAAAAGCGTTATTTTTTTTATCAATTTTAAGATTTGTATGGTAAGAATGATTAGAGCCACAGAGCTTGCTCTGGCCAGTCTTTTTATATATACATATTGTTTATTATATATTGTTATATATTATTATATATTGTTTAAAACAAAAATCAAAATATCCCTAAACTAAAAATATAAATATAATACATTAACTTATATGAATCCTTTCATTATTTTTAAAGTACTATAATGCTCTCTCAGATATTCACCTTCTGTTAGAAATAATTCTTAAGATATTTTACAGGCACATACAGTTGCATTGTGTGCAAATACAAGCATACTCCGTTACGTATTTTTACCATATACAAGCACTCCACACAACTCACAGCGCACACATACGTATCTAGTTTCATTACATATAGTCCCGTTAAGTTATCTAAATTGTCATATACGCGTATATATATTAGATATAGTTGATCATTATACACTGATAGTTGTGAGTATTGAAACATACAAATGGACTCTGGCAATCTTAGACTTGCCATTAAGAATTTTACTCGCAAATCAGAGCTTGCACCTACAATTATCACAATTAATGGATTAAATTCGCAAGATTCGTGTATTTTTTCCCACTCCTGCATCTCTATGACAACACTATCCCTTGCATGATTTTAAAACAAGATTGCACAGAAACTAAGAATTTTACCGATCTGCGATTCTGCAATCGTTTACAGACAGCACTCTTTTATAGCACTACCATGCTGTACACTGTCATAAATAATCGATATATGCATATGTTGTATTTTTTTACTTGCTCTGCCAAACGATGATACCAATCAAAATTGCTAACACGACTACCGCGATCACTATGAGAATGCACTTCTTCTTGCGCAGCTTGGTCTGATACATACTCGCTTGCCTCACTTGAGAAACGCCTTCGCTAACAGATACCTCGGTTCTTTCGACAGATGCTTCTATTGAATCGATCACCTCTCCTTGATCATATACCAAAGCTCCAAGATCTTTGAATATCTGGTTAATATCGCTAATGTTACTCTGCAAAAGCAATAAGTGATGTAATTATACATATAAAATTTATTATATGTACAAAATGTGTTTACATGAATCTTTGTCAATTTTGAAAGCGTTTACCTCCAATTGCCTTATGCTGGCTTCCTGTTCTTCTAACATTCGTAAATTCATCTGTTCCTGTAGCTGCTCCTGCTGCTGCTTCGCAGGTTCGCTTCCATATGTTCTGCTATCCTGTAACTCGATGAGCGTATCCTGTTTCTTCTCTCCGAACGGTGCAATACCCGCACTAGCCTTAGCCTTCCGGACCATTTCTTTCTCCTTAGAGGCAGCTAGCCTTTGTACGGCCTAAATTGAACAGTAATTATCGACATGTTGCATATTAAAATGCATTTATATCGATATTTACTTGAAAAGAATTCAATGCGGTGGTAAATTCATCATGAAGGCGTTCTCTCTGCATCTTCCGCTGCCTCTGTTCTCCAGGGCTTGTAGAGCCGGAATTATTGGCCAGTATAGCCAAATCTCGAAGATGAACACTGGTATCCTTTGCCAGTTGCTGCGTGTAGTGCTGTATTTGATGTCTGCAAAACGACAATTTCATGAATCTCCGATCTCAATAATAAACTAAAATCAGGCTCATATTTGCAAAGCAAAGTAAAAATTTATAGTTCGTGTGAAAATAAGAATATTGCATATCATATATGATTTATTAATATCAAATCAAAAGAAGTTAACGGAATGTTTTAAACTGCACAGAATTTTTTTATATTAGCTAAAAAATGAGTGATATTATAAAAAGAAATTAAGTCATAACTGATATAATAAAAATAAAAACAATAAAACTGAATTAGAATTTATTAAAAATTTAACTCTTCTTCATTATTGTATTACAGCAATTCCAATCAGGTGTTAAATCCTGTCAATAGGTCAGCGACTATCAAATGTGAAAAGAAATTAAATCTTGCCAGAATATCTCTTATAACTTACAGCTGATTCCTGAGTTCCTGAGAATCAGTGGAGGTGCCCAGCTGATGGACCATTTTCTGCATGGAAGACACTGCAAACAAACCATTGAAATAAGTATCCCGTATATTTCGGGCCTAAGCAGAACGGCTGACTTATCATTTCAAGATCTGTCTTATGATTTAAGTCTTTGTCTTAAAGTAACGCACAATACTGTCTTATGTCTAAAGTCTTAGCGTTGCGCTATTTATATTCACAAGACTTTAGACATAAGACAGTATTGTGCGTTACTTTAAGACAAAGACTTAAATCATAAGACAGGTCTTGGAAATGATATGTTAGCCATTCTGCTTAGGCCTTTTCTAAGGTTACGTTCCTTCTCTTTAAGGAAAAATTTTACTAAAAAGCTATAGATTATGTTACAAATAATATAGACTTTTTAATAAAATTTTCCTCGGAGAGGAAGTTTCGGAACGTAACTTAAATCAGTTTCAGCAATGAAAAAACTTACCATTTTGTGATATCTTCAATATCGAGGTACCAATCGATGAGGACAACCGGCCGAAGTCCTGCTCCCGTGCGGGACCGCCGTTGTGATACGACGAGAATCCTGCATCCATCGTTGAGCTGTTAGCTGACGTTCTTAGCTAGATTATACAAATTCGATTACACGAGACGGAAGTGTCCTCGCAATCGATATGCCCTAACGCGTCAAAATAATAATAATAATTATTATTATTATTGTCGCGATATCCCGTGAATGACGTTGGATGGAACTAACCAATTATCGACGCAAACGTAACAATCGTTCTTCGGGATTCCTCCGCGACGAAGCTGAGGCGACGCGGTGTCGAGGGCGATGGGAGGATCGCTGAGCTCCTGGCGCGCGCGTGCGACGCACCTGTCAACACACAAGGGCGACAAGTGGGTCGATCGTTTGCGCGATGAGTCACGACGCTGGCGTAGCAACAGACTCCGCTTCTCGGTATCCCATGACACGGCACGGCCGCGCGGGTTCTCGCGTAAATTCCTCGGCGAATCGCGCCGTGACAGAGGCTTCCTTTCCTGCCGGTCGCGTTGATCGATAACACGATGGTCCGACTTCTCGAAAGTCGCCGCGACGCCCGTATTGGGTCTAGGTCGTATCACCACCTACCACTAGTCTTATCGCCAGAGAACTGCAGAGAACCGCCGCGAGCGATACGAAGCCCGACCCGACGGAAACGAGACGACTGGACGTGGACACGTGACATCGTTCCACCGCCCGCGTCCGATCGGTCCACTAGAAAGAGCTGCTCCCATTGGTGACAAGTTTTCTCAGAATTTCTGTAAATTTGTATAACTTTTTATAGAAAATTTCTCAGAATTTCTGTATATTTGTATAACTTTTTATAGAAAATATCTCAGAATTTTTATAGGAATTGCAACACTTTTCAGAAACTGAGGTCTACATTTTTTCTTTTAGGGCGACTTTCATCAAGCTCAGATTTTTTAAATTTCTCGTTTTATAATATTTGATGAAATTTTATAAAATCAGAAAAAATTTTTTTTTTTTTAAATTGTGGAATGCGAAATCTATAAATTTCCAAAACGCATTAAAATTCGCTCTTGCACTTGGTTTTAGGTGTGAAAAGTGTAAGTAGTGTAAGTGTAAGCTGCAAAGCCGACACGAGATTGTCTAACCTCAAAAATTTGCGCGATCCACGCGATGGATCTTGTAAAGTCGATTTTAGAAAATGATCAAGAAAAGGCAGATCCAAGTAAATCCACGAAGGTGCACAAGGATGTAGAGCTGGATATAGATTTGGGAACTCTACTCGCGTCCGATTACAACCCTTTGGACGCGAAGACTCTCAAGTAACCTTCACTTTGTTTGATAGTTCTGTAAGAAAGTATATTTTTGCTTGATAGATATTTATAATACTTGTTGTATTCGCAGATCGAAGCCGGATTCATATTTAAAGGACTTGACAAGAGACAACGTACAGTTGCTGATCAATCGAATCTGGGAACTACCAGTGGAACGGGTGGATGAAGCTGTAGTAGCTACGTTGCCCAAACCTGAATATGTATTGCCACGCTCACGCGTAATTCCGAAGCCCAAGCCTTTAACAAAGTGGCAACAATTTGCTAAGGAGAAGGGAATACAAACCAAAAAGAAGGGTAGATCAAAACTGAAGTGGGATGAGGAGTTGAAGGCAAGATTTGTTTTCAAAATAAAATATTTGGAATATGAGTATTTCATTATCGTTAATAGTTAAAATATTTTCTGTTAAATTACTATTAATAGTTTAATGAACAAAGAGATTTATAATGAGTTTTTCAATTTGCCTGATTCCCTTTTAAAATCTTTTTTTTAGAAATGGATTCCAACATATGGTTACAAGCGAGCGAAGGCTGAGGAGCAGAAGGAATGGTTGATTGAGGCCAAAGACAATTCGACTACTAATTCGATCGAAGATCCATTTACTAAAGCTAAAGCAGCTAAGCAGGAAAGGCAGTCCAAAAACGAATTGCAAAGGCTTCGTAATATAGCCAAATCGAAAAACATCAAAGTACCAAGGATGGGTCTGCCTACTAAAGAACATTTTTCAAGTTCTCAACAACTTTCTGAAGCTCTAACTATAGCGCGTACGTCGACCGCGTCTATTGGAAAATTCCAGTCTAGGTAGGCTCTTTGCATATTTCATTAAGTTGATATTAATTTATCTGCTATAAAATTTTTGCTTCAATACGATAAAATTTCTGCAGATTACCGAAAGAGAAGGATGCAAAGGGAATTGCAAAGGAGGTATTGGGAATGAAGAGAAAGAGGAAAGCGCCTCCATTAAGCGCTGTCGAAGAGAAACGTCAAAACAAAGGTCTTGTAGACAGTGTTTTGAAAAACAACACGAAGATGCTGCGCGATGATTCCTTGACGGGAGTTGCAGAGTAAATTTTCACTTGCGCAAATTTAATCCAGACATACGTAGCGTGGTACTAATGCAGTGTTTGTTTACGTGTGTTGCAGAATAAAGCAGTCTGTGACAAGAGGCAGTAAAAAGAGGAAAGGCGCATTGAAAAACAACAAAAGTAAAACCGCTAAAAAACCGAAAGCAGGAAAGGGCAAGCGGGATTTACACAAGAAAGTTGGCGGTAGAAAGCGACGCTAAATTGAGATGTCTGTAACAATATTCATAGTAATAAATTGAATTTTATGTTTATAAGTTTTAAATGCGTTGAATGTTGTAGGTAAGAAAGTTTTAGTTAAATCGAATATAATGTGAAAAAAAAATCATGCTCCTGTCGCATTATAATTACGAAAGAATTAAATGCTTCCTCTATCGCGACATCTTTTTTTAACTGTGTTTAAAAGTGTTTCAGAAACTCTTGAAAGTTTCAGAATTTTTTTAACACTCCAAGGGGCTTGTTCGTTTCGTGAAAGCTGTAATATTAAATCTATTTTTAAATTTATTATAACAATTCTGTATCTTTGTACGTTTTTATATTCTTGAGACAATAGTGTCATATCAAAATTCATAACTTCAAATTTACGCGCGTAATAGTTCGGACAACTTCGAGCTTCTTCGAAAGAGAGGTGGCAATCGTTGATAATTTACAGATTTATATGTGTATGTATATATATATATATATGCATATATATGTATGTTGTACTTGCATGACATATGTGTGCGATATCGTCGTCAGTAGCATGTACAGAATTTTGTTGTTCATTCGAGTCTGACGATATTTAAACGCGATCGAGAGAGGAACGATGCTTGAACGGCATTGAATCGTTATCAGAAAGTGCCGCGGCGGCAAGGAGCAGTGTTCGGGAAGAATTCGCCTCGAGGGCGGGCGGTGAAAACAAAGTTGTAGGTTACGCTGCTCGCGTCATGGCACAATCGACAACAAGCGGGACTTCCTCACGGCGATACATGCGGGAGCATGAGGTACCGTCCTCGTCGCGTTACGTGGACAGCGAGTGGGAGTCCAAAGAGGTAGCTGTCTCTGCGAACCAAATTATGTATTATATTAATTACAAGTATCTTAACGTGATATGAGTCGCGCCCTGTTCCACATTTATAACTTTATATTTACTTTTGATTATGTTATGATTATGTCATACCGTAACGTCATACAGTTCAAGTGTGTTATACTTATTTTATACGTAGTCTGAAAAATAACAGTAAATGTATCATAACGTGAACACTTCAGGGTGTCACTTTGCAGATAGATGAGTAAGGCTAAAGTAAAGTTACTTATTTACTGCCACTGCTATTATTTACAATAGCTATTTTGTTCTATAAGCTAACATTATTTAATACTTCAAGTTTATAATATTTAGATTTTTTTTAACATTTAATTTTAATTTTGCATTATATATGCCTGTGTATGGCCATAAAATTAAAACTTAAGCAGTCTGTTTTAATTATAAATTTTTCTTGTATTATTTGTATTATCAGTGATGTTTATCAGTTTCTATATCAATTAATTGTTGCATGTATTTTCTCATCAAACAGGCCTTACGACAACGAGAACTTGAGGAGGCAAGAGCGCGAGCGGCGCAGATGGAAAAGACGATGCGATGGTGGTCCGACTGTACCGCTAATTGGCGTGAGAAGTGGAGCAAAGTTAGGAACGAGAGAAATGCAGCTAGAGACGAGGCAAAGGCTCTGAGGGCAAAATTGGAGATTGCTGTCAAAGATGCTAACACTTTCAAACATGAATCTCAAGAATTGGAGCTGCAGAATGAACAGCTGAAGAAGGAGATGGAAAAGATACACATGATACTCTTGAAACACGCCGGACAGTTTGATCAACAGATCTTTACTATTCTAGAATCAGATCCGCAATTGAGAGCTACTTTTGGATTGGACGAGCAGTTGGAATTTTATAATAACATTGAAACCAATGATGCGTTGGGTGTACAAAGGGACATGCTATCTTGTAAAAATTCGCATGAAGCCTCAAATATTGCTTCGGGAGGTCACAGTATCTTGCCAGAAAGAGATATCGAGGAATATGTCTTGCAGGGTGCTGTACCAAAGCATGCAGTAGAATTATACAAGGAAAGTCCCAATAACTCGTTAGATAAAAGCATTACGAAGCTAGTCGCAGATAATAATGTCAAAAAGGACGGACTGGAGAAACAATCGCCGTTAGATATGTACACTGAAGAGTCTGTAACTAAGAAAGTGTCAACGTTGCAAATGAAATTGGAGGAAGCAGCGAAAACCATTTCTGTGGAAAGAGAGTAAGTTTTACACCAATGTCAATGCACAAAATGTACTGGTTATATCGCACATAAATTTATTTTACTTTCGTTCTGTAAGGGAAAACAATTCTCTACACCGAACTGTGGAGAAATTGAAAGCCGAAGTTAAACAATTAAGGGAGCAATGTGAGGAATTATGTGAGAGTAGAGCCGACGCGATGAGAGAATTGTCGGAGTTAAAAGAACGTTTTCAACTCGAACTTAACGATGAACATATAGCAGACTTAATAGACAGTACAAGTAATGGAGAGAGCATGGACCGTCGTTTGATGGAATTAAGGACAGAAGTAAGTCATTTACATATATGAACACTTGCAATCCCATTTTCTTTAAAGAAATTGTAAAATATTAAATAAAAGTACTCAAGAATTGTTGAAAAAGTCGTTAAATTTAATTATTTATTCGCATTTATACATACATATATATATATATATATTACTGTTTTATCATAAATGATTTTACATCTTTATGTTCTAAAATTTTAGTTGGAAAAACTTCAAGCTGAAAATGCAGCAGAGTGGAGTAAGAGGGAGAAACTAGAAACCGAGAAGATTTCTTTGGAACGAGAGAACAAATTGCTCCGTTTAAAATTATACGAAATGCAAGAGAGAATAGAATCGCGACGACCACGACCGGTATCTACGGCCGACACAGATACGAGACAATTACAGCATGAAATTCTAGTTCGCAACATGGTCCGTTTGATAATCTTGTCAAATTAATAATGCTTTCTAAAATGGTTATTATTACTTTGCCTCTTTCGTGCGATATTCGCAGGTATTACTTGAAGTGAAGCAATATCAGGCGACATTGAAACAATCCTTAGCAGAGAAAACAACAGAACTATTGCATGCGATGAGACGATCCGAACAGTACGAAGCAGAAGTGAAACGAGTGAGAACAAGAGTCGAAGAGTTGAAAAAAGATTTGGCCGCCGCTCAGGATGAGGTTGACGCTGCTACAAACAGCGTACGAAAACTGCAACGAGCCAACGAGGATCTTGTAGAGCAATTGGAATCTGCAAACGTACAGCTGGAACACTTTAGAAATAGGTAAGCGGGATAATCAATCGGTATGTATTGCTCGTATTTATGAGCATTTACATTAGAACTTAAAAAAATATTTTTATCACAGTAACAACGAGACGCGCGATACTTCAGCGGACGCTGAAGTAGACGAGGCTGAGAAGCAAGAATTCCAAGCCAACAATTCCAATGAATACACTGAAGGTACGTTATTAATATAGTCGTCGCTTTTGGATCGATAAAATAATAATTGGAAATTACAGTCTACGATCGACAACAAGCCTAGTTTCTCTGTCAATAGTGATGGAGTATTAAGTCAGATAAGCGAAGACACAAATCGAATAGGTGATCTCATAATGGGCCTAAAGTACAGGACAAGTACTTGACAACAGTTTTTTCCTTTTCTCTTTTTAATCTTTGACTCTGGGCGAATTGTATGTATCGAATAATTATCATAAGTTACACGCCTACAGTGTTTAACGATGATCATGTCAATATTTCTAGAAGCATATATGTAAATATATGTTACGTTTATATTATTTATGTATCATAATCGATAACATACAATTTTAATTATTGATCAATATGAATGATGAGTCACCTGCAGCATTTGCTGTCCAATAATTACTCAATCGTGAGGGAGAGATCATGCTTTTATCATTATTTCCTGTAAATAATCATTTCATTGTCGCTCATATTCGTTTTTCTACTTTTGTAAATTATGAACATATATCTTTCCTCTTTTTATTTGTTATCAATGTGCATTCTGTACACAATTCACATTCCGCGTTATTTTCTTTTGTACGTTTTTTTAAATTGATGTAAAGATATTGTATATATATAAATATATATATATATATATATATTTATATATACACTATATATACATATATATCACGAAATATATGTGTAATGAAACATTATGTTTCGTCATGTATTTTTCGTCTCGGAAAAGACTGACGAAATCGAGTAGCGAGATACAGTATGTACAAGATACGATACCTGATATTTATAACTGAAGATTTTATGTCAATACCGAAAATCTATATAGCATAAATTGAAGCAATACTCTATCTGTTGTATATTCGCGGGTGCACCATGTCACAGATAATACTGAGTTGTAGATAAAAACTAAACTTTCATACAATACAATCATCTATGTCAAATCGAGAAGATTATTGTTAATTATATTTCTTAACCGATGAGAAGAAGGCGAGAAAAGATTTTTCTTCTAGTTAAAATGTATTTTATTGACAAAATTTAATAAATAGCAGCGATTGATGTAACAACATGTTCACCATGCTATACAGTCAATAATTTGGAAGTACCTCAATAAAGAAATAGCATTGAAGTAACACACGTATAGCGTAATATTATATTTACGGTGTTTAACTTTCAGTCCTGTGGATTTCCCGAAAGATTATAGTCTTTATTTACTAATCCATAGGAACGAAAGTTTCCTGTATTTTTTATTATATTTGTTTTACTTTTACATTTATTTTACCTATTGAAAGCTGCTGAAGAGGAAATGTATCACTCTCGAGTTTATGATGGAGTGAGTCAATGTTGACGAAAGCAATTAGTCAAATACAATCTAATCTACCTAAGCAAGTCACATAAATTCCACTGTACCATACAACGAAGGGAAAAAATGCAGGATGCTTTACAGAAATAATTATCATTGCATCCAATGTATATTTTGGTGATTTTGATTCAACACCTCATAGGCGTGCCATTGGGATACGTCGGCACTTTCGGTTTGCAGATTTTTGTCCTGCCATTGGAACCGTACACGACGTTACAAGAAAATGTAAAGTATCCGCATGTGGAACTCTTGGTGTAATATCGATGCTCGTACTTTCTAGGTTCGTTGCTGCCGTTCATCTTGCCGGCGAAACTGTTAGTTACAGTATAGTAACTCGGCTTTGCCGTTATCGCCGAAGTAGGTCTTATGTACTTATCAGAAAATGTATTTTGATTAACAGATCCTTGGCTCTTCGACGTATGTTGGCTAACATAACGCTCGTGATTTGTCTGAAGCGATCTGGTCTCCGTGGATGATGACCTAGTATTATTGAAGTCCTTCGGTACCAAAGATACAGTCTGCGATTGTGACTTGCCATCGCCTTGAGCGACGGTCTCTGTGCCGGAGGTCGACATTACTCGACCCCGGAATCCAGGGGGAATAGTGTATCCTGACACAGATTGTCCCGGTTGCAGAGTATCACTCGTTCGCGGTACGTTTGAGTCTTTGCTAACGTAGGCGTTGTACTGATTACCTTTAGCGATTTGTATTGTCTGCGACTGACTGCGACTCTGCTGCTGAAAAGTCTTATCGAGTTTTTGATGATTCGAGCTTGAGCCCGGAAAAGTTCCTGAAAACTTCTCTTTAATTGTCAACTTTGAATCCGTAGGATAATCGTCCTCATCCGCATAGTCGTCATCATATTCGTCGTACGCCGTGTCGTCCGTTCGCGATTTTTCAGCAGCTAGTACCTTCTTGTCAGTAGCGTCGTCCGGATTATTCTTGGAACTTAAAACGACGGTCTGCTTCGAGGTTGAACTACTTTGCAAACCTTGCTCGCGATTTTGCTTATTTTCATTTTGTTTGTTGTCATAATTCGAATTTGCCAACGGACCAGATGCGCTGTCAGCATTTGCTGGTCGCTTCAAAGAAGGAGCTGGTTGAAAAGGCTTGAAAAGTTCGGTGTCGGTGAAGTTGAAAGGCTTCCTTGAAGATGTAGCACCAGATCCGGAACCGGCTTGCGCTGCGCCGGTGTACGTGATTCCGTATTGGAAGGAACCTTGCAGCTGCGACTGGGACTGACCTCGATGAGTGCCGCTTTGGGCCGACGCTGTTCCACTGCCGCGAAATGGTCTCGCATGCTGCTCCACCTTCTCATCATCGCTCTTCAAGTATGGCTGGAACCCAATCTGCGCCTGGCTGGAAGTACTGCCTTCACCGTTGGCCTGAGCATCCGCCATTCCGCCTTTGGAGCTTGCTTGCACTTGCGAATTGGTACCATGGTTCCAGCCGCTGCTCTGAGCACCTGTCGAGGTAGCTCCGGAGTCGGATTCCAATTGAACCTGCGACTGACTCTTTCCGTAACCGGCGATTCCTTGCGCATTGCTAGTAGCTCCTTCTTTACCGCCACTGATCTCGGCTTGAGCGCTTCTATTGGCGTCGCTGGTGCCGGCCTGAGCCGAGAAGGTGCCGGAACCGCTATAGGTGCCTGTTACTTGCGATTGAGCTGTGCCCGATCCGTATTTACCTTGAGCCGTGGCACTTGCTTGAGTACCTGAATCTATCTGTTGTACGGAACTCGATGCCTGTGATTCGGTACCGTCGTCCGCCACACCCGCTGGACCTACCGGTCGTCCGCCAGTTTGTGTGTATGGCGAAACTTCAGTTCCAACTACTCCTTGACCACTAATTCCGCCTGGAAGTTGACCAGGATACTGTCCAGTCACACCAGTCCCTCCAACTGTTTGACTTCCTGTTGTACCTATTGGATATTGAACGCCTCCTGTTCCAATACCTGTGCCTGGATATTGTCTGCCTAGATAAGTTGGCACTTGGCCATTTGGATAAATTATTTGACCTCCGGGATATAAGGTGCCACCGGGAGAAGTAACTGGTTGTGGACCGCTTGGATATGTGCCTGGAATAGTTCCAGGATATGTACCACTCGGGTACGTAATTTGAGTACCTGTTACGCCGCCTGTTCCTTCAGGAATTTTGCCAGGTTGAATAGTATCGCTAGGACCTGGGTAAATTATTTGACCATTCGTTGGCTGACCACCTGGATACGTTATTATTTGCGTACCAGTGCCTGAACCTGTCGTGGTAATTGTACCAGGAACTTGACCTCCGCTTGGTAAAGTGCCTGATGGAATACCTGAGGGACCAAATACAACAGTCTGCTGTCCACCACCAGGATAAATTCCTTGAGTTGTTCCTGGAACGACACCACCAGGATATATCCCAACACTCGTTCCTGGAATACCCGGTCGAACACCACCAGGATAGACTCCAGTTCCGGGATAAGTTCCTGTTCCAGGAACTCCCGGATATGTTCCACTTGGTAAACCGGTTCCAGGTGCAGTACCAACTGGGTAAGTCCCACCAGGTATGACAGTAGTGGCACCTGTTGCTACTGATGTAGTTAAGATACCACCAGGAGGATAGATACTTTGTCCTGGTTGAACTCCAGGTTGCATACCTCCGCCTACTAGGATACCAGGATACACTCCGCCTCCCATCGTCATGCCACTAGGTAAGACTACGCCAGGCTGGACGCCTCCGGGATATGGCCGATCTCTTGTGATTAAAGTCCCAGGTGGATGTTGTTTATCATCTCCTGGCATTACAGTACCGGGCTGAACACCACCAGGATACGTTCCGTCAACTCCTGGTATCACAGTTCCAGGTCGGACACCTCCAGGATACGTCCCGTCAATCCCAGGAATCACGGTACCAGCACGGACACCTCCAGGATATGTCCCGTCAGTTCCTGGTATCAAGATACCAGGACGGACACCTCCAGGATACGTCCCGTCAGTTCCTGGTATCACGGTACCAGGACGGACACCTCCAGGATACGTTCCATCAGTTCCAGGTATNGGTACCAGGACGGACACCTCCAGGATACGTTCCATCAGTTCCAGGTATCACAGTGCCAGGACGGACACCTCCAGGATATATCCCATCAGTTCCTGGTATCATAGTTCCAGGTTGGATACCTCCAGGATACGTTCCGTCAGCTCCTGGTATCACAGTTCCAGGTCGAGCACCTCCAGGATACGTTCCATCAGCTCCTGGTGTTACAGTTCCAGGTCGGACACCTCCAGGATATGACCCATCAGCTCCTGGTGTTACAGTTCCAAGTCGAACATCTCCAGGATACCTTCCGTCAGGTCCTGGTGTCACAATTCCAGGACGAACACCTCCAGGAAATACTCCAGTTGGATATGTGCCAGGTGTGACTCCAGGAATGACTCCAGGTTGCGTAATGGTAGGTATTCCAGTACCCGTCCTATCAGGTGCCTCTGGATATCCAGGACAATCTTCGCAACCAGTGCCACCTGATGACATACTTTGCGCTTGGCCCATACCGCGACTACCACCTGTATGTTTGAGAATATATTAAAATATTAAAATACTTATATAAATAATTAAAAAAATGTCAATCATAATATTTTTCTTTAATAAAAGTCTTATTTATACATTCAGCCTAATATCTCGCAATTTTAATCTTGTATCATAGAAATTCAATATTGCAAGAATTTTACTTGTTAATTTTATATTTTTAACTAGATTGTTTTTGTATAAATTTTTTATATTAGAAGAGAATAATTATTATATAGTGTAAAATGATTGTGTGAATAGTATTTAAATACTTACTAACTACTGCGCGCGAAGATTGCTGAGTAGCTTCGGCCTCGGCTTTGCCCTCTTTCTTTTCTTCGTCACCGAAATTCAAATATTGAGATTGCGTCTGTCCACGAAATTTCCCTCGAAACTGATTCGTTTGTCGACGTCGTCGAATTTGATTGACATTTCTGTTTGATTTTTCTTGTTGCTCAATCTGTCGCTTCATTCGAATTTTCAGCGGTGTTAAAGTGATATCATCTACGCGTTTTGACAAAATATCATTTTTCTTTTCAGGGATTTCATTGAAGAAAGAATCGAGAATTTGCCCCGGCACAGGTTTCGTTGCTTGTAACACAAGTATGTTGCGTCCGTTACAGAAATCAGCGATTCGTGCTCCAGCAAGTCGCCACGCCTGTTTCAAATATTAAAATTTAAATATTAATATTAATAATTAAATTAAATTGTTTATGTGATCAACATCACTTAGTAATAGAAAATCTTATACGGTCATGCTGGGTCTCTTTTACATAATAATTTCTTTCGAGTATATTTATTCTCGCTCAAATATTAATATTTTTCTCTATATAATACAACATATATTATTATTGTATTTTTATATATAATTATTGAATGACATTCTATTTTTATTATATAAATTTTTAGGATTTATGACAATATGATTAAGATCATAAGTCAAGAAAACTGAATTCAAATAATACATTTAATTTAATGTTGTATATGTTCTGACAATTTACTTGCCATAAATTTACAATTATAGAAGTAGTAGGAAACATAAGTCTAATTATTATATAGTGTAAATATACATATTTGAGAGAGACATAGAAAATCATTACGTTGTGATTTATAACAATTTTAATGTGTTATGTAACTTATTATTACCTCCAACTTTGTGAGGGCTATCAACGCATAGAGTATCTTGGTTTGCCGCTTCTTACGTGACACATTCTGATTCTGCTTTATATTTTCAAGATAGCAATCATTCTCCCTTTTGCTCTTGTACGCAACAAATTGCTGTTTTGAAAGGATCAATTTTAATCAGCATATTTTAGTATTAAGACAACATAATCGCTTACCGTTATATCATCGATGAAAGACCACTGTTTTTCTTCAGGATTATCTTCTATATCTCTCATCTCATCATCATTAACAGATCGATCGAAACGTGTCTTTTCCTATGAATAATAATATTCAAATTACGTTATATTAATACTACCATAAGAATAATATATATTATTTACACTAATTAAATAATATGTAATAATATAAATAATAATATATTAATTATTAATAGAAATTATAAATATATAATAATAATGTAAATGATATAATAATTTATTACTATTATAAATAATTGATATTTTCTATTATAAGTTGTTTCATTTTATGATATCTTAAAAACTCTGTATTTGATTCTCTGTTTCAAGAATAATCAGATAAAAGATTATATAATAATTAGAATTTATTTTTGACATAAAAAAATTGTCAGATTCAATTTCCCGCTTTCTAGAATCTTCCAACAAAAGAGGTAATCAAATTGAAATGAGTCATTTTAGTGCGCGTCAGGTTCTCCAACTTGACGCATAAAATTCAAATTTGCAGCTCACTTCAGTTCGGATTCTCTACTCAATAGACCTCGTCATGGGAAGGAAGTTGAATTTACCTCAATTACAGAATTATAATAAATTATAATAAATTAATAATTCGAAAATGAAATAATGTAAATATTGCAATAGCATACTTCGGGTAAGAAATAATTGCACATTGATACTTTGGCAGAGCGAGAAGGGACAGGGGAGGCAAAAACCCGACGACAAGAACATCGCTGCTGCGGAAAGGCGGGAAGGCCGCTAAATCTGTCGCCATAATTGCGTTGATTGATTTCGAGATTGTTGCAAGTCGTAACCGTGCGGAAAGGGCACTGATGGAATTGCTCGAGCGCTCTTACAAAAAGGGGTGAAAAAGCGCGTTGCGATCGAGAACGGACCGATCGAGAACGATCCGTACTCGTCTTATCTCGTGAGTTTTAACCTCCTTACGTTCATTTCCGTTTCTATCAATCTAGATTAACTTTGATCTCTCTTTATCTTTTTCTAGTTTATTTGCAGATTAACTTTAGTTTATTTTCTATCTTTTTCTAATTTTTAGAAATTCTTTCTAGAAATTTTATTCTTTGAATTAGAATAGAATTAGAAAAAGATAAAAAGTAGAGAATAAAAAATCGAATAGGATCTTTTCAAGCTGTCACCCTCTAATCAGTGCGTTTTTTTACGCAAATAAATATAGCCGTAATCATTTTGAAATTGCAGTTTGTAAGTACAATTCTACTTGTTTCTAGACGTATCGCGGAGCGTATGAATGAAGCGGCAAGTAAAGGGATATTCGGAGAGATCGCGTTTCTGCGTTTATCATCGCGGATAGATGATACACGTCGGCGATTTGCTGAATTTCACAACGCCACCCGAGTCACGGTGACGCGAAGTGCCCTAAATCGCAAGAAGGCGAGATAAGCGGCTATCTATTACTCCGAATTGATGAACAAGCGTCTCACGCACATGCAGACATCGAAACATCATTTTCAAATTTACGACGACCTAGTCGAACAGAAACTTGAGTCCTTTCTCCGGAAATTAATCGTCTTCAAAATCTTGCGCGTTAAAAGGCGATACACAAATAAAATGTGAATTAATACATTAATGAATTCATTGGTAAGAATAATTAAAATTCACGTGAAGTTTATATAAGCTCGTTAATTAAATTAATGAAGAAGCTCGTTAATTATTAATGAAGTATGTTGCTGTCGATTATTGATTATTGAAGCTAATAATTTCTATTTCAGAATTAGAATTTTTTGTAAAATTTATTTTGCAATTTATTCTGTTAATGCGTTGTTATTTACAAGATATACAAAAGCACGCCGATATACAAATCCGTTCAGTTTTTTTTAATTGAGATTTTGAACTGCGGATCTCGCAATTCAATTACTAAAATGCGTGACAAAAAGTAAGCGGCGAAACGAGCAGACCGCTTCCTCACTCGCGAGGGAAATGGAAAACTTACGTGATACCTCGCGAGTGTCGTGCTCGCGAGGAAGATCAGGACGATGAGGCACAACCGCATAGCTCAAACTTTCTGCGAGATCTCTACGACTGACGCGAGCCGACGTCTCGAAGATGTATCAACCCCGCTGGAATAGATTCCCACCGACTCTACTCGCTTCTTTCGCTGCGTCCCGTTGTAGTTGGTCCCACAAAGTGCCGCTTCGAATCGTAAGGATCCATGTGACCGCAAGGCGGGAGTAGGAATCGCTGGACAAAATTCCGGGAATGTGCGTCGTGATGTAAGTGCGTACAGACGCTCGTATGTATCACGTTATCTCATTTGGTCTCGTCTTGTAGCCGCGGATCTCATTACCGAGAGATATGCGCCCATGGCTGTCATTGACTTAGAAGCATGTTGCAGTTAGAAGAAACTGATTTTTCATGTCGCCAGTATTGCTTATTTAGACAGCTGTCCAAAACATATTGAATCTATTAATGAATTTTCTGAGACCAAACTTACTGATAGATTTGAAATTTCCTTTAACAAAATTTTCATTGTAATTACATATATATTACACACAATATAATATTTATTTAGTATTTTATATATACGTATATAATACTATATATATTTTATTATAAAACAATTTATCTTTCAGAACTAAAACACAAATTAATAATCAAATCTCTATCACTTGCATTATTAATAAAAATTAATTTCTAAAATTTAATCTAATCCGGAAAAATTCTTCTATTTCTATTGTAAATCGCGTAAATATATATCAATCGCAAGCGATATTGAGTTAACTTGACTTATCGGTTTAATCAAGTGTGGTTTCGCTTTCGTTGGCCTAATTATTAAAGTCTAATCTATTTGTTAAACACAGTTACTGGCTGTTTATCCTACTACCAAGCGTAGCTAATGATCGCATGGTTCATTGGCGCGATAATGAGTTCAATAAATAAAAAGGTAACGCGAAAGAGTATTGAACGGGAAGCTTTATGTGAGCGCGCATGTTGCAATGCGATAGGCATAGAATTAAATTATATAGATAATTTCTTATCACGCAAGAGAAATAATGAAGAATCAAAGAAATGAAAAACTGGACAGGAAAGATGGAAAAGTATTATTAATTCAAAAGTATCTGAACGTATGTCATATATCACTTCGTGTATTATTTTTTTGCACGATAGACAAGACTTTTACAATTTGTAAAAAAAGATGTGGGTAAATGTTTTCGCATAGGCACTCCGGTGTACAAATAGCACGTATAATACAACGGTTGTAATAAATCGCTATCTAAAAACGACTACGTCCAACATATTTCTGCTTCACAGACGCGACTAAAATCTAATACGTAAAAGTGGGAATGCTATTTACAATATGTGGTCAACGCAACTACGTGCTTAAACGTTAGATCGGGATCCCTATTCTCCTCGATGGGCGATCTATCGAATGACTAGGACGCACGTGTGTCTGAATCGCTCGTCAATTAATTACAATTGTACGAATTCGTCGGCGAATCGCGACGGTCAATCTTGTAATGCGCGACACATTATTACACCTACAGAAAATCTTTATCATAACCGTCACCACCCGCATAATCCGCGTGATCTTGCCACCCGTTGAAAAATCTCTGAAAAAAGAATATTTAATTTCCGTCGAATATAAATTAAAAGCAAGTTTTCTCACGACGGCAGATTGCGTTCACGATGGCGAGACGGATTCGACTAGTTCGACACTCTGATCGGATACCAATTTCTGGCACCGTATATGAATGAAAGAAGAAGGCTTATTTATCGTCATTATAATTAATTCGTTGCTGGAGTTGCTGGAGAACGCTGTTGGCAAACTACAGTATGGCTCTGAATGATGCGTTCGACTGAATAACGTTCGTTGGACGTTACACACACGATATTCTAATTGTATAGAATTAATACAGCAAAATTCATCACATAACAGGTGGGTACACTAGTAAATGACCATTGTCTATACTTATTTCTATGATATGAAATATATAATATTATATATTTTTTTATTTCTATATATTTTTGGCAGGTGATCGCATTGCCTGTAGCCGGCTTTTTGCGGCAATTCCGGTTGCGCAATTCCGAATCACAGATATAAGTACACGCCTTCGCTTTTGAGAATGGCCTGATGCAACTTGCATCCCGACGCGCAGTTGCGTTTTTGAAAATTCTTTCTCGAAGGCAACAACGAACCGCGCCGAATGCTGCATCGCTCTCTTCGTCAATTTACAATCATAAAACGTAGAAACTTTCCATTCGGTCATGTAAGACAAAGATATTTTTACATCCTCGAACTCTGAGGTTCACTATATTTCGCGCACCTGTCATTCGTACGTATTTACATCTTACAAGGTTTGGTAGCTGCCTCGAAGAGCCTCGGAGAATCTCATTTAATCCTAAAATAATAATACGATGGCACTGCAATTCAGTCCGCGTCGATGATCAATCTCAATCGTTTAACGCCGCGCGATAGCGACGCTACGCCTTTAAATAGATAAGGTCACGCGTTTGGCGTTTAGTAGACGCTCTCGAAAATTTCTTTCCACGCGTTCATCGGTACACGCCAATTCCGTCGGGGCTATGTCGCCGCAACGAGTCGCGTGCATGCTAAAACACTCTTCGAAACTTATGTAAGGCACAACTTTACATCAATGTGATTTGTGCTAAATTAAACATGCATACAAATTTAACATTATTATGACTAATTGCTAGATGGTCCCTGATTCGGAAGATACTTGGAATAATACGCAATAATCTGTCTATTCTTTGCAATGTTATGCAGCATTATCAGAAGTAATCTTCGTTCGAGTGTATAGATTAAAACGAATTAAAGTAATAAAGAAAAATTGACAGTCATATAGTAACGCAATCCTTGATAACGTTTCGGAAATGCCATCGAAATTGTCCATTAACTAGCAATCGCATATGCTGGTGAAAAAATTAATTTAATTTGAATCAATAAGAAAAGATCTACATTATAAATTAAAAAAGCTTAAGCTGACTGAAAGAAATGTTGGCAATTTTATGACATTCTGTACAATTATTGTAAGAATCTAAATTTTCTTGAATTTCTCACAATTAGTTGAATTTTTTGGTAGTATAATCTCATAAGGATCTAGATCTGATTATTAACGATTTTTCAATGAATAATTGAAGAAATGTTAAATTTGCTTTAATATCCTTTAATAACAAAAAACTGAAATGTTTTAGAATGCCCTGGAATACCCATCTAACTGAAATTTCCAATCAAGTTTTATGAATCTTGAGAGAATTCTTTGCCGTATAAATTCGTGCTAAAATAAGTACAAAGGCAAATCTGAATTCTCTTCATTAATTAATCAACTTGATTTGATCGCTAAATAAATGAATCGATCGATTTTCAAGCGAGAGCCAGGTTCAAAGTCATCGTGGCAGGTCTCGAAAAAGACGAGGAACTCGTTGCATCGGGATAATCGAACGTAGTCGAGGAATTCTTAACATCATTTTCGAAACGGAGATGTAGATGCTCCGGATTGGGTGATATCACCGATGTTCTGATGACCATTCTAGACTCGTATTCCGGATCTTTGGTCACCAAATCGGGATTCTCTGAATCGTTCGAGAATGTTTTCTCTTTGCAGGATCGTTTCGACGGTGCCGTCGTGTCTGACGTTCTGGTATGCCTGATGATCGCGGAGAACGACGACGACGAATCTTTCTGGTCACGCTCGTGTCCCAATCGAGGAACAATGACGCTGGTAGGTGACGCTGTGACGCACGACGTCGTTTGCGATCTGTTCAAGGACGGTAATGGAATACTCGGTTTCGCCGACGATGATGTCCTTTGCTGCTCGATCTGATCGGGCTTATCCGTCGACGGTCGATGATGGGTACGCATACAGGACGATTCCTCGTGCTTGTAAAGGTACGATTTCAGGGCGAAAGCCTTGCCACAACGACCGCATACATGGGGTTTGGTGTTCGAGTGCGTTTGTATGTGAGCTCTTAAGTTCGACTTGTCAGCAAAGGCTTTGTTGCAAATGGTGCATTTGAAAGGTTTCTCGCCTAGAAGAACAGAAATAATTATTGATAATCTGTCTAAGTATATGATTTAGTCTTGCCAAAACCTCGCTTTCTTTTAAGTGAATAATATTGAAAGTAATCACTTAACTTAAAAGAATGTCATGCATTCAAAAATCTAGAAAAGTTAATTGAAGAGCTTATTTTAGAAAAAGAATATCAGTGCATTTCAATACTCTTAAAAATCAGAAATATATAAATACATAAAAATAAATATAATAAAAAATAGTTATTTAAGAAAAAGAAATATATATAAAAGAGTAAAAAATTAAAAATAAAATATTTTATATTTTTTTAATTGCTCTTTCTCGATTAAACATCTCAATTAATCACTCTTAATTACTAAGTTGTTGCATGTTAACTGATTTCACAGTTAAATATTTGTAATTCGCAGTTGAAAATAGTACGGCATCTCTGAGTGTGCCAAATTCACACATCGTGAATGATTAATTCGAATTCATCTTCATTGAAAGCCTGTTAAACTCACCGTACTCATGTCAAAAATAGTTTTCCTTAGTTTATTTACGTAATGTCTATTATTGTAAGAGAACGCGATCGGTCATGGACAAATCAACTACGAAAATCAAACAATTTTATCAAATTAAATTGATAAGGAGTTTATTAATTCTTCATTTTTTTCAAATATCTAATTATACAGTTATGGTAAATTATATAACTGTTTTGCTCAAAGTTATGAGGAAAGGCGATAATTAAAGCAGTTTTGGACAAAGATATTAAGAGTAATACCTGTATGCGTGCGTATGTGTCCTTGCAGCAACCACGGCCTGGAGAAACACTTGCCGCAATAGTGGCACTTGCATCCCTGATTGTGGGTCCTCACGTGCATGCTGAACGCCGGCATACTGACGTAGACCTTGTCGCAGTGCGGGCACCTCCTGGCCTTTTTATCGCCCAGCGACCTGTGAGTCTGACGGTGTCTGGCCAGATTCGAGGAAGTCGAGTATTTTTTGCCACAATCGGGACACTCATGATCCTCGTTGTCTTCCGGTTTAGGGTCCACGGTGACTGTTCTGCGACCTTGGATCGACGTGGTTGAAGGTACGGATACCGGGTCAACGACCGATCCTTTTGAGTGACATGACTCTTCCTGCGAGGAGCAAGAAGGATGCCGCGGCGAGAGGCGAATCTCCAAGGTAGTGTTCTCCCCGGAACGAGTCTCCAGAATCTCTCTCTCGCTCTCAATCCGCTCGAAGAAGAGCCTCGTCCGTTCGCCTAAGACTTGGTCCTGGTTTCCCATCACTTGGACGGTAGGTCGAGGCCCAATGATTCTACTCGCCTCCGCAGGATACTGCGCGATCCTGGGCGACGCCGGTCGTTGGTAGATGACATTGCTGTGATGAATTAAGGTGCCCGCCGCCGCTGCCAGGCTCACCTCCGCCAGTTTCGTCAGGTTGTACAGCTCCTCGGGACACTCGGACGACGTCTCGCTACCGCACTCACTGGCGCCATCGGAAGTTGGTTGACCGCCGCTGTAATCGGCCAGCCTCACGCTCCTCTCGGGACTGAAATCTACATGAGAAAAAGAAGGTAATATTCAAATTAAAAATATTGTAGTAAAATCTATTTCGATTAACAATTTTTAATTTAACCGTAATTTTTTGACAATTAAATAAAATATCTGATGTTACATACTATCTAATTCCGCGAAGGCTAGTTTATTATTTTGCATTTGATTGTAGCTTTCAGCAGATATCGCAAGGAACATGATTTCAAATGTAACACTTCTAGTAACCCCAACTGGTGAGCAGGGAAATCCGGCGTCGACTCGTAAAACACCTTCAGGAGCAGAGCTTCGCTCACTGCTCCGTTTTCGGGGAGAACGGAAATAGAGTAGCTACACCGATCCCCGCTCGTTTCCTAGCTCGTGCAGCGCGTTTATTCTGTATATTTCGTAGTACCATGTACGCACACGCGTTGCGTATAAGGAAGCTCGCCTGCCTATGATGGGATTGACGGCATCGCGACGGTATGCGTCTCGGTGTGTGACGCATCTAGCGTCTCCTATTCTTAAATCCGCGACCACCTTGATCGCGAAGTAACGAATAGATTTCCCCGGATTAAATTCAGTCGATAAAGAGACGACTTTGAGCCTTGCATGTAAAAAGTTGAGATTTTGGTGACGCGCGCGATTTTTGTTGTTTTGTGAAAAACATTGAATTGAATTTCATGGTTTTGATAAATGATTCAGACATTGGCATAATTTAGTTTGCTAATACAATAAAGATGACATTATCACTGCTATTAATATGCTAAATAGAAATTTTCAAAACTTGCTTGAGTATGTTCGTATTTTATTGGTTTTACGTTAAATTATTATATCACAAAATTATATGATAAATACAACAAATTTATCTCAAAAGTGTGTTAGGATTTTTTCATTTCATATAAAAATCATTAAAAAATATGAAAGATTAATTAATAACAGTATAAATAATGTTCAAGAAAATTATATATTAACTATATATTATATTATATATTAACTAGAATTAATAAATAATTAATTCAAATAGGAAAAAAGTAAAATAGAAAAAATTATAAGCCAAGAAACAAGCGAATCATGCGATAGAGGTACCAAATAATGATTTATTTTCTAACAACAAAAAATAAAGTACAGTAAGAAATGAAACATTTTGATTTTCACAAAGTACTTGACACTTCTGTGATACGATTCGTTTTTTGGCTCGTAATTTTCTCCTATTTTACTTTGCAATTACAAACTGGATTCTATTTTAGTTTTCAAATCGTAATTTTTTGTGAAAAATCAATTTCAAATTATTGAAAATAATTAAGAATTATTTGGAAAACATGACAAAATATTAATTTTTAATTTAAAATTAATGTATGAGAAATATACGAAGTAGAACAGCTTTTAAAATTGCATATTATCAAATATGCCAAACTTAATTAGTCAATAATTTAAAAAATATGGTAAATAAAATTAATTTATTAATTGAAAGCTAAAATAAATTATGATATTCCATTATAATAAAAAGAAAATTTGATTACTAAGTTAAAAAGTTTTCTACAAATTCTAAGTTATTTTTTCTTATAAATTTTTAATGCCTTTGTCGGATCCAATTGATCATAATTAAGTAAATTAATATTTTGTAAATTTTTTATCAAGATCGCCATGTTAACAACAAACCTCTTTCAGATCCTGCGATCTCTTCTTCGACACCGTTGTACCTGCGATGGGTGATCAGGAACGCCCGCGGCATCTTCCTCGTCTCCTCGTCTCCTCAGAGCACACAAGTCATGCTTATCAATTCAAGACTCTCACAAACTAACACACTCGTCGCACCGTTTATTATCTGTAATAAAGGGATGACAACGCGACGATGGGATAGAACCGATGTATCACGATATCAAGAGAAAGGATTACGATTCGTTTTGGAAGCGTGTACGTCGAATGGCACAAGGGGGTTGCGTTCGCTTCGGCAATTTCGGGCGCAGTAGTTGCCCCGGCTAAGATTCGGGGCTACATATAGCAGCGCAACCTCCCTCGCCCTTCACCTCCATCACTACTACTGCCGCCGCCGCCGCGGCGCTTTTCGTCGTCGTCTTCTTGTTCTTCTTCTTCTTCTTCAGCTGCACGCGCCTCAGAAGCGTGCCCGCTCGGTTCCCTCCCGCGCATGTGGTAGTCCCATTGGTGTGTCGGCAATGTGCGACACGCGTGGCGAGTGCGTATGACCCGCGAAGAAGAGAGCGGATGAAAGACCGCGGGGGAGAAACACGGCCGGTCCCTTCGGCTCGCGCAGGGTGGTTGCTAATTACCCTTATTTTCTCCCGAAAAGTTGTCCCGTCTCATTGTCGCCCATTATTACACTATACCAATTGGGGCAATCATTGAATCAAATGCAAATTAAGGAAATTAATTATAATATAAAAGAAAGTAACTAGATAAACAGATAATAGAAATTAGATATAAGTAGAGAGAATTATTGAGAGAATACTTAGTATTATCATCTTAAAATCCTAAAACACAAAATTTTGTTTCACTTATATTTGTCTAAAAAATTTAAATTAAATTAAAACACGAAGATTTATACGTATATTAAATGTTATTCAAAATCATGAATATTAAGCTCTTTTAATACACAACATTTTAGAATATAGAATGCGTTTTCAGTTTTAAAGCATAATTTTTTAGAATAATGAAATTTTTTATTTTGATTGAAATGTATATATTTGTTGCAGTGAAAAATGAGTGTGTCCAAATGTGTGTGAATTCATCATTGGATCATCGTTTCTATTTATAATTTCTACAATCCGACATTTTCACTCTAATTTCTACTTTTGATAGCATTACATCAAATTTTTACGAGAAACAAAAAAACAGAAAAAGCATATGAATCTTCAGTATTCATCGAATTCGATAAAATATTGCTCATTGATTTATCTGGATCATTATTTAAACAAAAGACGATAGTAAGCAGATATGATAACGGCGCCATTTCGTCGACAGTTACAGGGTAGAAGCACAGGTTGGTGCGCTGGGTGGTTCTTCTGGCGCGACGCCAGGCGTCTGCCGAATTTAGCACCGCGGTGCTGACTAACTCGCGTGGCATTCATTCAATCGTCGACCAAAAAGCCCCGTTGCCTGCATCTTGCTCTTTGCGCGAAACGCGTGTCCTAAAGCGATTAGAAAAAAAAAAGAGAGAAAGATCAGGTTCCGATCTTCTTGAAGCTTATCCTAAATGCAAAATACTCGACAAATTAGAAAACATATGGAATTCTCCGTATATTGCGTTTTGTCAACGATTTTGTAATGTTAATTTTTTCTTGTTTTAAAAAATATTATTTTTAATACCCTTAATTATTATTTTTGCTTGCAATTGTTAAACGTTATCAGACATTGAATATTTTTGCATGGATGAATTAAAAATATAAATTTTGTTCAACTTTAGTCTAACAATAAAATAAGAGAATATTTGAAAATTTGATTGATTTTACTGATTCATATTTAGAGACTGATAATTATTTCGTTATTAAATCTCTTTTATTGATAAAAGAGTGATTTAGTTGAAAGAGATTAACTCTCTTATGCATTTATTTTAATTGTGAAACTTGGGAAACGCGTCTTCATTAAAATTTTTATTAATCTATTTATGCATTATAAACTGCAAAGCTCGTTTTTTTTAAGAATATTCGCGACTTCTGCGAATCAGTGAGAATTTATGATTCACCGCTGTTCAATATATTTATTTTATCCCATGTCATTTTCTTATGCGAAAATAAAAAAATGCTTGAAATTCTTCAGGGCAGAAAAGAAGAGAAAGCATTCTGTATCGATTAGCTACGTGAAGACGAAATAATTGTGAGCTTTCGGATCGCGCGATCGCAAGAAACCTTTAGATGGGAGTTGCGGAACAGGTGTCTCGGCGGCGGTATCGTAAATCGTCGACGGTATCGTCGTCGAACGACCAAAAATAAAGTCATGAGTTCCGAGCGCATCGAGCGAGCGAGCAAGAGCATCCTCAACCACTGACGCAATTCGACTGCACAACATCCATTAACGTAACCAGCACCAATAGTGCTAGCACCTCGTGGCTTTCTATACGCTTTATTCGGCGGCGCATCCTACAGGTGCCCAAAGGTATTCCGTCCGCCCACTAGCGCGAATCGCGTATTTTCGGCGCTCTTGGAGCGTTCCCAAATGCGGAGGAGGAGAAAATACGCGACGAGAACGATAGCGAGGAAGAAGATCTTGACGGATAAATCGCGACAGCGGTCACGTGCGATTCTATTGAAAGAATACTCGGCGACGCGAAGAAACGAGATTTATTTAAGGCTCGATTATATCAAGATGAAATGTCGATGAGATCGAAATAGGTTCGATGACAGTCTTCAGATTGCATGTGTGGTAATAAATTATATTGAATGATTCATACAAGTTTACTAAATCGAGACAAGTTTGTAAGAGGGAAATTTCCAATTTTAGGTAATTTCTCGCCTGAGAAAGATGGATAAGTACGAGGGCGGATATAGTTTTTGCGTCGAGGATGCGGACGGTGAGGATAGCGGGTCATTAGGAGTGATCCCACGGGGGCGGCGGGATCGTTTAGGACGAGAAAGCGTGACTGTATCGTGTGTAGTCCCGTAAAGTATCCGGATACGCACGGTTCCTCCTATAAATCAGCGGCCTTCCGCGCGCGCCACCCTCCTTTCCTCGTGCCGGCGGCAGCAAGTACTTTCCGCGTGCCGGAAAAAAGGGAAAAGCACGCGATCGCTATTTAAAAGGCTCGTAAGTCGACGGCTTTCCCAGCGGCATGTACGAAGACGGCGAGCGCGAGAAGAGAGAAAGAGATAGGACTTCGACTTCGCCGCTCCTCCGGCGGCCTCGGCATGGGGTTGTCGTGCTATTTTCAGGCCCCGCTGGCTCGATGCAGCTGTCGTGGTCTTCGGGTAAATCACCTCTCTTCTATTCCACGGCCATCGTCGAGGCGCGACAAGGTAAGCCGAGGAGATCGGAATGTAGAATCTCGCGACGAGATTTGTTCATTAGCGAATTTTTCTCAAACTTTATTTCTCAAAAATGTTCGTCAATTTTGTCTCTCAATAATGACAGAAAAAATCGAATGAATTCTTCAATTTTGATAGAATTTTTTATTATATTCGAATAATAGAGAAATAAGTTGAATTGTATTAAGCAAAAATTAAAGTATACCATTCACAATAATTCCAAAAAAAATTCTTTGTTACATATATAATAATACAATAATACAATATTTCTATATAATTATTCTATATAATATTATAATTTCGATAAACGATTTTGTGATAAATCGTATTAAAGTCTTGTGAAGTTGTTACAATTACTACTAGTTTGTTCCAGTTTAAAAAAATGTTGCTATAATGTAAATATGCAAATTTTATAACTTTACAACTTTATTTGTAATTTAAATTTAATAAATTTATATCAAATAGAAATGCAGTGAAATTAACAAAAATTAAATATTGGCTTCAGATGGCTGCTGAAAGAGTTCTGCACGATCACAAACATTTACGGCAACACAGAGACATCACGAAATAATAATCATTGCTCTGAAAGAATTTTTGGAACTAAACACTCGTGCGCCTAGCATTCGTAATCGGATGAATCTAATAAACTGTCCAGATACCGAGAATAGCAATACGATGATGAGAACGCGCTTCCGCGAAACGGTGCGTTGCGTCGGCGAGAAAGTGGAATAAAAGTTTGTGGGCCGCCTTCCGCGGAGAAGCGCCCACCGGAGGATGAGGGATGAAGACGAGACTGAAGATAAGCCGAGGCGAAGATCTGGCCGTGGGCCAAGACGTCAGATTTTCAGCCGTTTACGTGTACTTCCAACTTTTCCGTCTGCGCTTTCCTTCAGCTCCCCTATGCTCCCCTCTAGGATCTAGGGTGCAATGACATCGGGCAGCACAGCTTAATGACTATTCTCTATTCACGGTACGTGAATCATTATGCGGGAATAGGCCGTTGCACGCGCCTCGATTATATTCCGCTGCATTGTTGCTGTTTTTAGGCACGTGAGCGAAAGGAGAAGACAAGGCTTCATAGTAACCAGATAGATAGATGATTCGATTTTGCTCCAAATCAAATTTTATGTAATAAACATAGAAAGATTTATATGTTTATTGAAAATGCAAACAATGTAAAAAAACAGTAACAAAATACTTAACATAATCAGGTAACAGTATGTAAATGAAAACATTGAGATTAATTAATTATAATAGTATCATAATCCTAAATTTTAACTTATTCGTAATTTAAATAGATAAATAAGGATAAAGAATTGAATATGTATACATGGAAAGACAACAGACAAATATCTTGGGAATATAGGTCTGAGATATTTAGACATGGCGAAGAAATATAACGGGTTGATACTTTCGATGGATCGAGCAGGGTTTGAGGGGAAAAAAAGTTCGAGTGTCGGTGGCAAAAAACGTCGACCGGAACGACTCTTAATTTAGTTCTGGGTGCAAGAGGTTAACGTTGGATGGAGACGTCCGTGGAAGCGCCTCCCCTTAGGGGAGAGCACCGTAAGACACGTTGGCTCGTGTTCGGAGGAATGTCCTCGAGGATAAAGGAAGACAGTTCCTTCCGGAGACGGCGATCAGCCGCCTGTTTCATCCCCCCCTCACTTCGATCGTGTTGCTATTCTTACACCGCCATCGGTACGAATTCAGCTACTTGCCCTTTGCCTCGGTATTGCTGAAGTGCTTTCCTTCGAAGGAAAGCTGTCTAAATGTCATTTGATATTCAATAAAATTCTACACGCTCTGGTTGTCATACAGCTACATGCAACATATTTATATCATGTTGAAAATAATGAGTTTTTTATGACTTGCCATTGTTGTCCTATTTATTGTAATCATTTTATATCAAATAATTGCTATAGTTATCATTTTTTTATTTCTGTATCACAGTTTAGTACAATATCAATGATAAATTGATTATTTTGAATTCATATATTATTTTTATATTTTAAAATAAAATCTCTTTATTTTGTGTGTTTCAGAGATAGATTACAATACTTTGACGTAATCCAAAGGCGAGATCTCTTTTTAAGACACGATTGCACCTCCTTTTATTCGTGTCTATTTATCTATTCATCTCTAAGCTCGGTTCCTCACGCTTCGATCGAAATCGCAGACGCCTCGTTCTTCAGCCAGTGTAGGGTTTCATCGTGAAACTCGTAAATGAGCCCCCGTGACTCGCGCTTTTCAATGGAAACCGATGGGGCCGACGGTTTTTACGAAAGCTGCCACAGGATGCGGGTGCGCGCAATGGAGAAGGGGTGGCAACGCTCATTTTCGTTCTTTTTGGCGTTTTTTTTTCTGACTCGCCTCCCTCAGTCTTGCGAAGATTGGAGAGAAAAGGAAGAAATACCGCCAGCTGATCGCTGGCAATGTCGCCGCCGCCGCCGCGCCGTTTCTGAAAAGAGGGTCTCTCGCAAAATGCGAGCACGTGCTCGCATACGTGCGCCCTCCGTTTTCGGGTTTGCATGCCTGCTTGCCACCTGCGAAGACGGATTCGTCTCGTAGTGTACCGCAGTCTGACCTGGGTGCAATTAATCTTGGGTACTCCACTTTCTACAGTCTTCTTTGTTCTAAAACCATGTGGATTAATAAATAATTAGAAGAATCTAAATTCTTATTCATATAAAATTTATCTTTTTCTTATAATTAGAAATTTTTATAATTATGATGATGATCTTTTAATTCAGAAAGACAAAGTATCTTGACATCGAAATATTTAAGTAATTTAGGAAACAAAATGCAATATCTTCATATTAAAAAATTGCGTAATAAATCATTTTTTATGATGCAGAACGCAAATTTTGATGTATGGATATCCGAATATTAGTGTGATTGAGTCGGATATTTGTAAAGAAAAAGAGATCATTAGCATAGTAGTAGTAGTAGTATCCTAGTAACTACAAGCTAATTATTCATCCAAATGAAGAGAATGTTAATGACTTCCGTTCTCACTTGCATCGAAATCTCGTAATCTTCAGTAAGAAACGATTTTCTAAAGAAATCTTAGATCTAAAGAATCTTAGAATAGAAAACATTTTTGATTCTGCAAAATATCATTTTCCGATGTTAGAAGCTTAATTAAGCCGTTTCTGTTTGGTCAAGGTTGTATATTTGCATGCCAGCATCTTCACTCTCTTTCTTTCATCGCTATTGCCCAGGCGGTCTTTACGGAGAGTGGTGGCAGGAAAAGGAAGTGAACTAGACGACTAAGGTCATGGTCTCAAATAATACAGTGACAAATTTGGTACGTCTATATATATATTTCTTATATATAAGTGTGTGTATATATATATATATATATAT
>JAJVSH010000020.1:83485-100690 GCA_021460005.1 Tetramorium alpestre | reverse complement strand
ATATATATATATATAGTTAGTTATTCATTTGTGTAAGTTATTTGTCACTCTTATGTAAAATTGCGGCATTCGCCTAATTTTATGCTTCTGACATCGTAATTGAAAACATCTTGCGCAGATGTGACTAGCCCTTAATAGAAACAGCAAATAGAACGATCACATATCATAGGACGTTATTAAAAAAATTCTAATTAACTGAAAGATATGCCAGCAGTCTGACACTTCAGCCCTGAATCGAAATATCGCAATTTTGTACGGTTGCAACGAGTTTAGAGGCGAGTTTTGGCTGATTACCAACGATTAAGCGATATCTACAGACAACAACGATAGCAAGCGTTTGGCATAGTATGGATCGCGCTTACGTATCGCGACTCGATTTAACTATCGCCGTTTATATTATGTTCGTGTCTACCTGTCGTCGAGCGCAAGAATCCGTGGATCCGGCCGATGCCAATGATCGAAAAATAGATACGAGCGCAACCTGTTCGAAATAGCCGAAGTGAAACTTATGACACGCAGAACGCGTGGCTCTTTCAAGCGTCCAAACCTGTGGATCGTCTATTAATTCATAAGATATTCAATATAAAAGAATATAAAATTTCAATAAAAAGATGATTCTATTAAATTCTGAATTTAGAATAGAGGTATAAGCTTGATTGAAATTAATTGAAATATGTAATATCTATTATAGTTAAAGACTCGCGTATGTTAATATCAATTTAAAAACTGAAATATTCAACAATCTTTTAATCTCCCTTTTAATATTCTTTTTCACAGGTCAAGAGATCACTCGCGGCCGCGAAGGTGTCTAAGACCAAAAAGAGGAAGGAAATCTAATTATAGAAGTCGTTGTACCGCGTGCTCAGCGGAGAACTATGGAGAGTGTGAGTGCGGGTGCACGAATAAGAATCGGTTGTGCATTGGGCGGCCATAAAATGCAGTCTGCATCCGTTCGACGCAGATGTACTGCGGAACGGGGTTCGTTCCTCCTACGAGAAGTCCGCAAAGGATCTCTCGTTTCGATGTTAGGCGACCCACTGAGATGTACTCGGTACAATGAACTAGAATGAAGATCTGTGAAACGCGATTAATCGAACCGCATGTGAGAAATTCTCTTTGAATTCTTATCTATTGAATTCGGATATCATCCTGATATTGCCCGGATGATTCAGATTTAAATCCGAATTTATCATTTAAATACATTGCATTTGTTGCAATCTCCATACACATACACACGCACACGCACACGCACACGCACACACACACATATATATATATATATATGTATATACATATATACATATTGATTTATTTTATTTATATCGGGATTATAAATATATAAATGAAAAGGGAAAAATGAGATAGTTTATAAATTATTTATACAGAAAGGAAAAAAATATATTCTGTACATGAATATTTATCTAAATGTCTAGTATAAATTTAATCATAATAATATAAAATAATAAAGATATTTGAACTTTGAAACAATTAATCGAATATTTGAAATGACTATCAAAAACAATATTTTCAAGAATGATTGATTCTTCATTCATAAAAGCAATGAAAATGACTAACATTAGATCAATTTTATTTCGTGCTTGATATTTGATATTTTATTGAAAACTTTTCCAGCATATTAATGCGCTATCTTGGATATGACTTTGATCATTACGCCATTCATTCATTCGGGAGCCATGTGGTTCATTACTAACCCGTACGGCACTTCCTGTCTCTACAGTGATAAAAGAGATTTCAGTACTTTGTGCCGAGTTATATATTGGAAAAAAATCACAAGAATAGTTCAAAATTAAATTGCCACATATATATGAGCGTTTACTTAAAATATAACAAAAAAATATTTCAAATATGTTAAATATATCTATATGCAGTGTTACTCTTGACTTGCTTTACGCGATCGAGTTAATTAAAGAATTAATACCAGACAGACATCTTAATTTAGCCGCGATATCAAATGCGGATGCAAGCTAAAAAAAATTTTTCGTATAAAATTATAGATCTCTTTCCTCTGTAAAAAATTATAAATTTTCATTCTTTTTCATAGTTACCATTACTTTGCAAATTTCCTTTCAATTTCGCAAATGTAAGCTTTCGCCGATTGTTCCTGGAGCAAGGTCCGATTGCGCCGTACGTCGCGTCGACGAGTCTCAGCTGCTAGATCTTGCGCGTGATCAACTCGTGCCGGGCAGGCTGCGATTATTATTGTTTCCCTTTTTCTCTCTCCTCTTTCTCTAACTCCCTATCTCTCTCGGCTTTCGAAGTAGCCGAGTGTACGCCCGTGACGTGGCCATGTAAGGGCTAGGTGCGGGGGTGCCGTGTCGGAGACGCTAATTTTAGATCGACTCCCGTGCTTCCAGGAGTCGACTCGGCAAATCGGCAGCTGGTGATTCGACGAGCTGCTGCCTCGCGCGTGCACGTGGGTCCGGTATACAATGCGTGCAGCGTCCACCGGTCATCCCTTCTCTCGTCTTGGAGAAGGCCGACGTGTCCGATCGTCCTGGTCCAGATGTATCTCGCGGTCCCTCTCCCTTCGAGACACGCGGTCACAATCGATCAAGAAAGTCCTTTCGCTGCATGATGTGAAGAAATTGCGTTAAGTGCCGAATTTCCTCTTCCTATAAATTAAAATAGTAAATATACAAATATGTACATGATTAATATTTATACACATTTTTATTAATTCTATTCTATATTTTATTTTTTAATTGTATTATTTATTCATGTATATTAATTAAGTTCTTGTCTGTACAGAATAGAACACGATGCGACAGCGAAAAGAACCGGAAACGGAGCGGAGACTTTAAAAAGCGTCAGAGAGAACTGCGGATAGAAACGCATCCGAGACGCATCCTTTCGCTTCCGACGTGAAAAGGGGAAATGAACGCGCGCGCGAGCGTTCCTTTGAGCGCGAACTGAGGCGGCAGAGGGTAAACGAAGAGATCTGGTGGCGGCTGGTGCAGCGGATGTTTGAAGCCGCTGAAGAAAGCGAGGCGGTGGTTCCTGTCGTGGCTTCCCTCCGCCACCGCTGCCTCTCGCGGTCCCTCGCGATCCTCCTTTTCTCGGTCAGCGTAGGAGGCACACATTTCGGCGGATGTGATGTTTAAGACAAGAACCACCCCGGCACTGACAAAAAGCGCCGTATAAATAGGCGGTGGTTGTTACCACCGCGGTCGGCGGTCGTAAACTGATATCACGCGCTTTGACCCACATAACTCGAATTGATTGTTTGTAAAACGATGAGCGATCGGTCTTTTCTCGATGGAAGGAAAGAAAATCGTGTCAGCGGGATTCGTTAAACCAACTTACAATTAGTCGAATTCAACATCTGTAGCACGTGATCTTTCATTAGACATGTGTATATACATACATTACAGTCGCTAAATTAAAAAAATATATAAATCTAGAGATGACACACGCATAGACACACCAGATACTTTTGGGATATCGGAGGACAGATAAAATGCCAACATTTTTTTGGTTTTGTAAAAAGAGAAATTAAATCGATATTGTTAAAAACGTAATCACTGGGTTTCGACATGCCCGACACGTGGCCGTCTCTTCTGGCTCCTGCTGAGATCGAGGGACCTCCCGGTGTCGTCCGGCTCGCATGTGCACTAGCGAGGGTCCTCTTTGGTTTTCGAATTGTTTCATCCGTTCGTCGGTCTTATTATCTAAAGCTGAGAATCGGGATCGAGTCCAGGGACCAACGCAGGGCTCACACCTCCTTGGTGTCTTCCGCGGGATTGGAGATTCTTTTTGTAGTCAGCTACATACACCAACTTCGTGGGAGAGAATAAATAAAACCAAACCACTTATTGATATCTATCTGGATTCAATGCTAGTAGAGTGAAGCTAGTATTATGAATTTCTATAAATAGAAATAATTTGAAGAAAATATGAAAAAAGAGAATTTTCACATGTATATTTTTCAAGGAATTTTTTATATATAAAATTTCAAATTTCTATAATTATTCTATGAATTAAAGCAACTAAATAGTATATTAACTAATGATATAACAACTAAATGGTAACAAAAAACAAAGATTTATTTAATTTTAAAATTTTATTAAGAAGTTATACTAAATTTTCTAATTGTATCCTTTTGTTCCTACAGCTGTAGACAAGGAAATGCTGTAACAATTGGCGTTAATGATTTAATGCAAAGGTCGTAAATGTGCAATTGGGAATGGCAATGCGTAGTCTCTTACGGAGCAGAGTATCACCTGCTCGTATTGTTTAACCGAGCGAAATGAAACGGCGTCCGGTGCTGGACCAGATTGCGGCCGGCGCGTGCCCGATTCGCGGAAATCCGACACTCTTACTTTTACGACATTCTGCACGGTGTGGGCGCTTAAAAATCTGCTCTGAAAAGCTGCAGCCGTTCCACGGTACGATGTGAAGGAATCGTATTTGCGTTTTGATACATGGGATATGTTTGAGATACATCACGTTTTGCCATTTATACATTTAATTTCTGATTATTAATCATAATGAAAAATTTGTTTTACGATTTTTTCATAGAAGGAAAATATTAAGAAATATTTAAAAATGTAAAGGTTTTAAACAGCATAGTTTTCATGTCGAGAATGTCATAAAGCCATTTCGGTTTAAAGACCATGTCCAGCCGATGTGCAAATTGTTGTCCTTCGAATACGTACTTGACCTATTAAAAAATTAATCGCGTTTATGAAAACGTGTTTAATTTAAAGTCTTTAATTTAATACATGAAGCTATCTAAATGTAAAATCTGGCTAGTATCTGCTAGATTTCAGATACAAGTTCGTGTAATGATATATGTATATATAGTACGGTATACTTCTATATTTTAAATATTTATATTGTCACATTCAAACTATGATAAAACATGCTAAAAGTGATTTCCGATATTACCCAGATCTGCTCGTTCTCGCCGAGAGATGTGTAGTCAACGTGCGTGCAGGAAAGAGGAAGAGGGGAAAAAGATAGAAAGAGCACAAGGGGAAAGAGCTGAAAATATACATAACAAACTAACGTCGACTGGAAAGTGCGGCGGCTGCACGCGACTCGCCACGATGCAGAAGAACACACTGACAGTCACATATGGCTCCGGATATGCCGGTGTCGGTATGCTCCATAGAACCTGATATATGTAGAATTCGGTTGTCCCTTCTCTGTTAAGACCGATAAACTTTACGTGGAACATCCAGCTTTTAAGAGCCTGTAGAAGATCAATAAAACGTGTATTTTGTTTCTTTTGCCCAGTGGCGATTGATCTCTTTTTCAATTGTACCGATAATTGGTTCCATCTGAACATCTCCTCTTTCACACATTGTAGGCCGTTTCGCACATTTATACTGCCACACGTAGGCCATTCGGTGTACTTAAGCGAAGACTGATGATCCTAACAGTTAAGAGTAATCGAGTAATAATAAAATACAAATAACAATTATTTATGAGCAAGTAATACAGACAATTGTGACAGGAGACACCGTTTTAATAATACATACAAAGATGTATGGGAATTATTCAGATAATCGACAGGTAAGAAACTTAACAAACCATGATAGCGGAAATTTTTATCGCGGTTGTAATTGCGGAATCGATGAATCTTCTCACGAAACGCGTCACATCTTGACAAGATTCAACCTGTTGCTCTTCTGCAGGCCATGTATTATACACTGACCGCCTTTCTCGCACAATCATACTGATTAAATATCCTAAATATTAAATATCTTAAAGATGCATGCAAATTTCAAAATGTCATCCTCATCCGAGATTTTGATGATTTATTTTGCCAAATTTACAATCGATAGCGATTCGTTACATTCTTCGCATTAAAAAAAAAAAAAACAACAGATCTAAGAATTTTTCTCGTGATATACCTATATGTATATGTATATACATACATTTATCTACCATCGTATACAAGACATCTACATACGTATGTACGACAATTAAATATGTCTATATAATACGTCGACTTAAAGCTATACGAGAACGAGTCGTAATACTATGTAATTAAAGCTTATATTAACAATCGTTTTTCGAATGATTAGAGTCATGCTGATTGCGCGCGGCCTTCGTAGACGCTTCCAATCCTGTCACGGCCGCAAGTACTTCGAACAAACTTTCCATCAGTCTGCCAAATATTTCTGACATCTCGTCGTCCTTCCTTGTCACTACGAATATATCTAAAACATATATATACAAAATATATATATACAATATATACAAAATATAAATCAACATATATTTCATATATTTCTAATTATGTATAACATAAATATACCAAGAATGGACAATAATGGCATAAAGCAGCCAGTAAAAAAAAGATTAAAATCTCATAGTATATTTGTTTAATTTAACAGGTTCAATGTACTTTTTTTATTTCTATTTTCTTTCTCAAAAATTCTCTAAAAAATATTTTATGCAGTATAAATTTATGTATAATTGTATTATTACATGAATTATTACATATTAACTCACCCGATCTGTCTTGACCTATGTACTTGCAGTACATATTAACGGCAGTCGTTACGTCGTCGTCATCGTGAAAGGGGTCTCCGGGCCATTGCGCCCTGTGCAATCTCACAGCTTCGAGTGCCGGACACCATCGTGCGTTTCTCAGAAGTTCGGCGACTCTGGCGACTTCTTCCACGGCACCGGAACCCGGAAGAGGACTAGGACTGGGTGTCGGAGTGGGTGTCCCTCGTTCGCTCTCAGTGCTTTCTTCGAGTGCTCTGCTTAATGCTATCTTCATATTGGCGATTTCAATAGATAGATCTTGCAAAGGAATCTGTACGTTTCTAGCGGCATTTAGTAACGCTCCTAACATTTTGTTTGACGCTTCGATCAACAGAAGTAGTTGGAAATGTAATTTGTAGAGCGCTCTGCCTAGGTCCAACAGCATCTCTTCGACGCCCGCTTCCGTGGTGTGACTGCCGCCTAACGCCTGAAGTTTAGCGGTTGCTTTAGCTGCCTCCAAGCACTGAAAGGAAAGCGAATATCGTGACATGTCTTAAACAATCGTTGTCGAATGTCGTTGACAAAACTTACTTCCGTAGCATGATCTTTTCTATCGAGAAATGTCTCCAGATGTTCCTGTATCTCCAGCATTCCAAAACGCAACGTCTCGTTTAGCCGCTGATTTGCGAATATAGCTACCGAGAACCACACCAGAGGCGGCTCAGCTTTTGAACTAAGTAGCTCGGCATGACTAGATAAATGGCAACCCAAGTGAGCTGAAGCCGAGCTGCCATTACAAAGCAAAGCACTTGCCTCGCGCGTAAGACCAACGGATTTACTGCTCACATCCTATGAAACAACCATTTTCTAACTTAGAAAAAGAGATATTTATTGATCTTTTGTCAAATTTAGCAGCTTTTAATTTTTAATAAAATAAATTATGTTTTTTTTTTTAAGTAATATTTACCCTCAAGATTTTGCTCAGCAATTGGAAGAAGCTCAAAGTGTTGTACGGAGCTTGAGTAATGAGACTTTGAATTTGTTGCCTCCAGATCTCTTCAGCATCGTCTCGCACAACCTGTCGGAAGGGCATCAACGCGGACAGATTGGGTGACGTGTTGCAAGGCGTTACGTCTCCGAGATCTCCCGCACTTGAGCCGCTATAGGCGAAAGATCCGAAATGAAACGATTAATATTCGCGTTTCCAAAAGTCTTTACACAGAAACTTACGATGTATCAGACCTTGTGGATGAGTCGTGACGCGTGCGACTAGGAATCAACGAGAGAGAAGACGGCGGGAACATTCCTGGAATGCTGTTTGCCTCCTGTCCCGTTCCTGATCCTCCTGGCACTTCGTCCAAGGGTGATTCTGATCCTGCCTCATCGTCCGATGATTCTTCGGCGACACCGCGCTACGTATATCCCAAATTTTATTAATACAAATAATTTAAAAACGGCAAAAAATATAAATTATATAAAATAAAATTAATTTTTTATAAATTTACCCGCGTTGTGTGTTTGCTGGATGACGGCGTTTTCTCACTTAAACTTTCTTGTCGCAAACTGGGTTCTCGTTCTTCTCCCTCGCTAAGAGGACGACGTCTAACACCCCAGTTAAAGTTGTCCGTACTCTCACCCTGTAAAGTTTAACGAGAAAAAAATTGAAATTTGCATTCTCTATTTAGAAGATAAAGCCTTCTAGATAGGGCTTACCTCAACGCTTTCACTTTCATATTCAAGGAAATCGAAGTCCTTAAATACGCCAAACTGTTCGTCATCTCGTCTGGATCCTCCGCTCAAATCGTTATTCGCGCCGGAAACTTCTTCCGTTGAAGAAGCCATGGATGATTGTCTTTCCATCAAGTCCGAACTTTGACTAAATATGACCTAAATTTGAAAAAAAGTGATTAATAAGTAATGTGAAAAATATATATATATGTAAATACAAAAAAAATTGAATTAGAAGCAAATATACATAAGTGATAATTATAAAGAATATAGAGTTAATAACTACAATTTGTATTTTTTTATAAAAAAATTACTATGTATTAAATAATATTATAAAATCCACTTATATTTTACTGCTTCTTAATTAAATTTTTCGATTAATAATTGCCTTCAATACATCTCAATTTCGAATGATTATGTGAATTTGCTTAAAATATTCAACAATTGTGCATACAAATGTTCTACAATGAATAGTTACATATACAGTGCTCTGGAGTTTCTCAATTTTTTTCAGATTCTAATGAAATAATTGCTGTTATATATTAATATGAAAGAATAACTTTAATATTACAAATAAAAAATATGTCAGATTTATATATGCTAAAAGGTAAATAGCAATATTAAATTAACAGCATATCATTAGATTACAGAATCGTTAAGTAATATGTGAAAAATATTTTTCGTTATACATTTATATGGATAATTTCATGTATAATTATACAAAGCATGGAAAGATAACAAATTGCAGATGACTGTGCTGCAAAATTATATTATCTTTATAAAATCTTATACAAATGTTTTATTACTTCTGCAACAATGTGCGAGTGAAAACACTTTTATAAAGCTGACTGAAGCGTGGAAATACGATTTATAAAACATTGCGATTAATTACAAGTACTTGCACTGCGAATTACAGCGGGTGTGCAAATAGCATTTATAAGTAACCCTTTACCTTGCTATACAATGTCATTGAACTAATGTGCTCATCCTAAAAAGGGTACATAATGAATCAGTTGTTTTTTTGTAAGATGTACAGGATGATTCTTAACTATATATCAATACTTCAGATGTTGACTCCAGAGCTCCAAAAATATCAGATGATTAGTCGTTTAAATTTCTTTTTCTAAAGTTATAACTTAAAAATGCTTGAAAAACGTGCCCGCCTTTCGCTATAAAGCATGCTATGGCATGTTCTGATGTGACTAGATGTTTANTAATTATATACATACATACATATGTATATTTTACACAATTACATTATTTTATTTTAAATAACGCTTTGAAATATCTATATTTATGTAAATTTATCTCTTAAAAGAGGAATTTACAAAATGTAAATATTTTAAGATATAAATCAAAATAAAATAGCATATAATTGTATATAAATGTGTGAAACTGTATTGTTCGCATAGGACAGACCATAGGGTAAGGATATGTTTATACTACTCGAATTAATAAACGAAAAACGAACGTATCGCAAATAAAAACGTACCGATGGGCTCTTTGGTAAACCGACTCGTTGTCCACATGTCGTTAACAGATTTACCAAGCACTCTCTAACTCGGCCCTATAAAAAAAAAATCGATTTACATCTTCAATTTATATATTATATACTTATACACAATATTACATTACATTCTCCACATATAAGTTTTGCCAATTTTTTATCAAATTTTTATTTTAATTATAATCATAATAAATTCTCCAATTTTTAATATTTATACCTGTGACATCCATGGTCTCTTCCATCCGGCAATGGCATTATTATCAGCCGGTGATAGAGATAACGAGCAACGTGGAGAACCAATTGATTTTTCTTCAGTGCCTTGACGTATCAGCCATCGTCGACCGATTACTGGCGTTTGAGACAGATCAAATGTGAAGTCCATTGTTCTTCCTGTTCATAAAAATAAAATAATCAAAAATATTACAAATAATAAAAATATGATTAATAAGAATCATATTTTTATTATCTACAAGATAATAATAAAACAAAATTTACTACATTTTGTAAAATATTTTAACTGAAAAAGTTTCTAGATACATATCTTAAAATATAAATAATCGTAAAAGCATAAGTGATACATATTTAAGAAAACAATATAATTTGAAATAGATCGGGCTTAAAAAATAATTTTATTTTAAGAAAAGGAATTTATATATCACTATTGTTATTCTTATCGTAACCTGTTGTATCGTGCAATAAATCAGCCATGTCATGCATGCGTCGCAAAGAAAGAAAAAAAAGAAAGAATAAAATCGATACTATACAACCAGGGGAAATAAATATACGGAAAAAGGTATTCACTGTTTGAGACCATGCAAGGCGATACCGTCTTTCTTCGTACTTTGCACGGCGTTTTTCCGTGCATCTCGCCAAACTTTCGGTGAGATGCACAGAAAAACGCCGTGCAAAGTACGAAAAAAGACGGTGCCGCGCGAGCAGCGTGTTTTTTGACATGGGCGCACGACGGAGAGAGTGGGGGACACGGCCCAGCGTAGTGGCAGGTCGCAGCGTGTTTTCTGGCCCGCCTTGCATGAACTCAAACGGTGAATACCTTTTTCCGTGTACGTATTAACTAATTTAAACGGAAATTTACCCGGTAACTCTTTCTTAGTAAATATCTCTGTGTCGGTAAAGCTAGGATGCGGTGATGCTAGTGAGGAATCCCAGGATGAACCATGCATCGAGGTCGGTGGTGCAACAAGTGTCGACGACCTTGTCACTACAAGCTTCAAAATTTTCAACGCTTCTTTCCATTGAGTGCCCTGAAACACACGTCAGTTTAATTATTAAATAAACAAAATTATAATTAATTGCATACTATGTTTCTGCGATCATCGAATTGATGTTTGAATATGAAATTAATTAAATATTTAGACATTTTACCTCGACGTATTTAGAGATCACTCTCAACAGCTCGGTATTGATCGGTTGCGCAGCTGGAGACGCCAGATCCACATAATGCAACATGCAATGTATAATACTGAGTACTGGCAATGCCACATTGCTTGGACCTTTCTCCAATACTTCCACGAGGAAAGCGAGCATATTGAAACTAAGATGAGCGTAGGAATCGTAAAGATATTTCACTACACACTTAGTCCATTGGAAGCTTTCCTTGCTGAAAGTACGCCGGCTGTACAACGTCATAACTGTACCGAGATTTTCTAATTTCTTCCCCTTTTCTGCGCTCACCTAAAAGAGAAATTGGAAAACAAATGGAAATGAACGCAACAAGTAAATTACTAATTGTAATACATTTGTTAACGTGATAGAAAAGTAAAAAAATGCAAAGCGTCTTACTTGCGCAATGTTTTCGGCGCTTCTGATGCAGAGTTCGTTGGCGTCTTCGTAATTCAGCAGCATATAAGGCAATAACGATACAACATTCATTGGGAACGCGAGGCTCTGTGTGGGATCGACTACTGGCAGATCTAACAGAGGCGTAAATTGAGACAGCAGCGTAACAACCGGTTCATATGTATTTGGACTGGTACATCCTTTCAATAGTAGCGCGTGAACACCAGGAAACGAAGTCCATCGCAGTTGCTGTTGCAGTTTCTCAACTTTGTCTCGAGCGTCTGGTCGATCTAGCGGTAGCCTATGCAGCACGCGACTAAGTAGTCGCAGTGCCAAGAGAAACTCGTGCTCGTAATCCGATTCCAGCAAGGATACTGATAGCCAGAACAGTTGCGCTAGTATAGTCATCTTATCATCCTGTGTAGCGGAGTCGCCCAACAATTTCAAAGACTGTGCCGATCTCGATCTAGACAGATTTGAATTAGGGTACTTGTTGCCTCCAGTTCTATTCTCCAGTTCTGTGGACAAAAATTTTCATTGGAAAATCAGTGAATTGAAATTAAAATTTAATTTAGGAACAGAGAAGAAGCTTATATTTAATATTATAAGAAGGGTCGAATATGCAATAGCGACCTTTTATATCACTTGTCGCAGAATTTCCACCGCTAGATCTTTTCATACAATAACTAACTGAGTAGCTAGTGCTTCTCGTATGTCCGCCTTGATTCAAATGAGAGAACATATGTGGCCCAGCTGGATAACCGTTTCCACCTCCTGGACTACGCTTCCCTCCGATTACATTTCCGGATACAGGATCCTTGTTGTTCAAATTAGGCGTCGATTTGAAGATTTCTTTCATGAAATCAAGCGGCCTAAAGTCTGATTCGAGCGAATCAACAGCCGCTTCCAACGTTAACAACAACTCTGTTACATATCCCTGATGAAAATTATAATAATATAGCCAATCAACTTAAACTCTTTTTAAAATTATTATTAACTGCCGTGTTTTAAATAAAAGCAACTATACGAATAAAAAAATTCCTATCGATACCTGCATATCTTCGCCTTGCTCGGCAACTGTCTCCACCAGCCTAGATAAGATATCAGACAGCATCCTGGACGTTATAGGAACGCGCAGCGCTCGAAAAACTTGTAACGATCTCCCTGCATAATGTCTAGACGAGCAGGAGAGCCCTAATTGCAGCGCCGTTTGCGCCCATCTCTGGCTGACTAACGCGTGAGGCAAAGAGTCTCTAAAGACACGTAATACGTGTCGCAATAATATTGTAAGCTGTTCGGCACTACGCACCCACCATACTTTGGCAGTCATATCCTCGTAATTCCACAGCGGTTGATTTGTCCTATCATGGAAGATAATATAATAAATGAAAAATCTCATCCTCCCCCCCAAATATGTAATTAATGTGCATACCTGGAAGCTAAGAAATTGATCAAGGACTTAATGACGTCTTGTATCGGCATATTGGGACCCGGCTGAGGACCGGTCCAATTATGGGTGTCCTCCGGCGTTACAATAACAGGCGGCACCGCATTCGTCGCCGTTCTACTTGGGGTCGGCCAGCTATTACACACCGCTGGTTCTGCAAAATCGTTTTTTTATCTCTAAAATTTGTTACAAATAAAAAGTAAAGATAAATTTATATGTTCATCCGGATATCTTACCGTATGAGTGAGAATTCCCATAATCTTTGCTATCATCCGTCACCAATTGACTCGAATGATTCATCGACATCGGTGGGGTTGACGTCGAATTTGACAAAGATGAATGAGTAGGTGTACCGTCCGCAACTGAGGAAGACGGTAACGGCGGGGGAAGAGGCGGCGGTGGAGGTGGCGGTGGTGCTGGCGGAGACGTTGAAGAATCGGGGGGCATAGGTGGTGGCGGCGGTGGCGGTGGAGGAGGGGGTGGTGCAGGCGGCGGCGAAGATGGTGGAGGTGGCGAGGACGATGGTGGCGGTGTCGTCGGCGGTGGGATTGCGGGAGGACCGTACAGATAGCTGTCGAATTCTGGGTCCATCTCTGTGAAATTGTGTTCCAACACCGGCAAAGTCGGGGTGGACAGACCCAATCCCAATTGCTCCGTCTTCGAGGCGAGCAGCACGCGTGCCACGCCAAGGTGATCGCGATGATCGCCGAGCACGACCAACAGGTTCAGCAACAAGCAACGGCAATGGTCTCGTACCAATGGCCTCGAATGATCCAAACCGAGAAAGACTATATGCAGCATCAAGGGGACGTGTATGGCCCAATCGAGCTGGATTCCGTCGATGACGACGTCGGTGAGCAACATCACAGCAATGTTGCATCTGAGATATAGTATACAAGAGATAACATCGGGTTATTAATCTTCGGCGTCATGTGGCGCAGTGAATGGAATATCATAGCTTGTAATCACCTGTGAAATCCGCTTATCGGCTGAGAGCTATCGGGTAAGTATTCAGTCAGAGGGGCAAAATACCCGCCGTATTCCGGCATCGGCAAGGGATGCGGTTGAGGAATATCAAACTTCTCGTCGACGCATGGCATCTTTCCATTCACTCCAACGGGTCCGTTACGAGCGGCGTAACAAGACTCGTCGGTAGTTAACTAAAAAGAAAAAAAAAGAATGTTAATTACTTTCGAATTGAACTTTCCTGTTAAAATGCATTATGCGGTTTCTCGAGTCTTCATATATTTATACTCGTCGTCTTGTTAAAAGTAGCAAAATCAATCATATAAATTTACAAACTTTCCATAGCGATAAATCAAGTTTCAATAGAGTAACGTACCTCGGCTTCCGTCGTCGGAGTTGATAGATCGTCTGGAAGAACTGGCGGACCGCTCGCAGTCCTCGTCTTTTCTGCCCTTGGAGTTTGAAACCCCGCGAGTGCGCGGAGCGCGGTATCGGATTTCGAACTGCGGAACAAGAGTTTGAGTATTTTGAAATAAATTTCAATTTTTGCGATACCATAAAGTATATCATCTTTCTTCATAAAACATATTCATGGAAGTAGTTATCACCTTTCTTTAGGCTTTCGTAAAAAAATTTAAAAAGAAATTTAAATTGATACCTTGAAACTTCACTAAATAATATATTTCAATAAGCGGCTCTTACCCGGTTTTGACAGGATCTTCGCCAGAATGTCTTTTCGTATGAATGGTACCCTTTTCAACGCCGAGATCGCGGGGAGGATTGGCAGGATCGGCGGCAGGCGCGTCGCTGTGCGACGAGGCTTTTCTCATACTGGTAAGCCGATAGAAAGGCGGCGTTTCCGTTCGCTCGATCAAGCAATTCAGAGTCTCAACCGTCTCCAATTCTGTCATCATTTCGTCAACAAGACGATCCGGACGGGCTCGCGCCAGATACAATACTACACGCTTTGCCTAATAATCCAATATTTTTTATCACCTTGTCACCTACTTTATTCACGCCTTATTTGAATATTTTTTATTATCTTGTCGTTCGCAAATAAAATAGACGACAAGATGGTAAAGTTTTACTCACGTATGGTAGCAACTCTTGAGGTGCCATTCCCGAGACGATAATCAAATAGCGGATTATGACTTTGAGATTGTTTGGCCAACAACCACATAGAGTCGCCCAAAGCTCTTCTGTCTCTTTAGGATGTTCGTCTGAGAATTTCGCTGTGATGTAAAAAAGATTGTTGAGCACCATTTCCGTCGCTTCTGCACTGCCCCAGCCTTCTCTGCGCGTTCCTCCTCGTGTCACATCGCTCGTGTAATACTATAAAAAAAAAATTAATTAAGAAATACTGCGGAAATGCAAAAGAGTATCTTTTATAAATGCCCGAGTAAATAAAATCTTTTCGAGAGAATACTGCAAAAATGGACTGCATAAAATTCCATGATTATTCTATTCATGACATTCTATTCATGACAATACTATTTTTTTTATATGGGATATATTTTTTTTAATGTAGAAAAAAGAGAATATTTAAATTTAAAGGAATTTAATTGGTAAATATTAAAATAGATTTTATCAATCAGCTTTGTTGAGGGATTAAAATTAACTGCACCACAGTTAAAATAGTTTAATAATCCTTCTACGTTTACAAAACGGGTGGAAATAACAAGATAACGATCGTTTACCACATCACTTTATCGTTAATGCTGACAATTGTAAAGGTATCGAAAGAAAGGCGCGAGTATCGGAAATCGATTACAATACTGTTTGCATGCCAATCATAAAAGCTCTCGATATAACTGCTTGAATTACAATTCTCCCGTTTCATCCATCCATCCAACGAGGTGATCAAGATTATTACCATCATCAATAATTGAACAGCATCGCTCGATGGAAGACAAACGCAATGTGCGTTACGTTCTTTTCCATTAAATGGATTTTCTTCTTGACGGTCTGATATACCACTTCAACCGATCATTTCAATTAGATGCTCGCAATCAAATTGATCAAGAGTGCCCTTATTATTACTAACGATAAATGAAATTATCAAAAGAAAATATTTCAGGCGCCGGCTATTGATTCTCGCATGCGAACTAGCGGCTTATCTAATCATATTTACGATAATTAAAAGGATCATAATTGTTGATAATCGTTAATTAATCGCACGATATGGAGAAAAAAATTTTAATTATATCATCTTATAATTTCTACAATTTCCGCATTTTCGAATTTTAATCAGATCTTCTAATATTAAAATTATATTCTTCGTTTAATGAGAATAAGAAAATCATTGCGATCTTCGACAGTCGCATGATATGCCAAATAATCGTAATCCATTTTGGAGATTAGCATCGATCTTTGTACTTGCGCCAAAATTTCACCACTATTTCTGTCGACACTTTTTGATGAAATCTTGTGTCGCGTCTTTACTGCAAATTCTTCATTTCTTCGAAACTTTAAATATTATATATCGATATGCATATTTTTACGAAATATTATTGTATATTGTGTATTTTAATGTATTAACATTTGTTTCTTTATCGAAATCATATCGCGTATTCTACTGCATGTTATTTTTATAAAAATTTTACAGCATCTATGTCTGTATCAATAATTCTTCGTAAAAGAATTAATTATGCTTGCCGTGTTTTGTTATTGCATTTTCGGGTTGCACGTGCAATCACTACACGATTGCTGTATTGATGCATTTGCAAGTCCATTGAAATCGGTACATAGTTCAGTATTACATTCTCTGTTTGATATTTGTTTCAATGAATGTTTAGAATCCATTCACGATGTCCAATTTTCCCGAAGCACAAAGGGAATTACAGTGCGATCCCAAATATACGGAATTATTTATCTTGAAAACTCCACAATCGTCGAATAAAAATTGCCTAGTGTCTAGGATGATGGAACATTATTTTTATATAAAATCGATGAGAGTGTCTCCGGGAGTGAGACAACGTGTTTATCTTGCGTGTGCAAAGAATAAGAACTGGAATTTTCGAAGACGAAATTTAAAGTCTCTACCTAAAGATAGATTATTCATAATTTTGAAGACTAATTAAAGATCAAATATATCACAGAAACATAGTTCGTTTGTTTCGCAAATGAGATCGATTGGAAGTTTGTAAAATTATACATGCAACTTTTACCTGAAATTAGATCACGATCGCGATCCAAAATAATCCCGTTAGCAAACCAGATCACCAAGGGGGCGTAGCTCAGATGGTAGAGCGCTCGCTTAGCATGCGAGAGGTACCGGGATCGATACCCGGCGCCTCCA
>JAJVSH010000020.1:57498-82665 GCA_021460005.1 Tetramorium alpestre | reverse complement strand
ACAAGGGGGCGTAGCTCAGATGGTAGAGCGCTCGCTTAGCATGCGAGAGGTACCGGGATCGATACCCGGCGCCTCCAAATTCTCTTTTTATTTTTTTTTGCCAACAATAAATCATTTGTGATGTTCAGGAACGTATTGAAAATATAACATAAGATTATAAATCAGTTGAAGTCCATTTAGTATGCAAGGATATCAAAAGCAATGTTCGACATTCTCATAACATATTACTTTTATATATTACTTTTTTCTAAATAATTTTTGTTTATCTCCGAATAAAAAATCTGTGCTCAGAAATTGCAAAAATATATTCAATAAAAATTGAATTAAATATTGCAAAGTTCAATTATTTTATCAACTTTCTGACAAACCAAAATAAACAAACATAATAAATATATTGTATATGAGAGCTTGATACTTATTGAAAGTTGTTAATTTCTGAATAATGTTAAAATAATGCAGCACAAAAATATTACTTTTAATATTTTTGTCGATTGTACTATTACCTCTTTTCTTATATTTATATTTCCAATATCCCGTCATTCTTATTAAACGTTAACTATATCCAGAAAGCAAAGCGTATATATTACTCCAAAATTTCAAAGCAAAATGCAATTTTCTACAACGCTGCTAAGCTGATCAGGATAATGAACTTCATTCACCTGGTAGTAACTCAACGGATTAGACGGCGGCGGTACATTAGGATCGACCAATTCCATGTTATGTAACCAGGGTAACAAATATTGAAGTAGTAGTTGCCGAACTTCTCTACGGGCTGTTTGAAACCGATGTGTAATTTCTGAAACATATGAGTACATTTCTGAAAATTACTATCTCAAATTATATAAATAATTATATTAATAATGCTGTATTCACGACACACATTTCTCCGTATTAAACATTAATCGGTCGTAAGGAACACTCATTTTATTAAAACTGGTATATTAATTTTATGTTGTAGAAATTACTGTAGAAAAAACTTACGTGGTAGAATTATCAAGAGACGCGGTAGCGTCTCTCGCTAAGCATGTTTTATACATATATCAAAGGAAATGCGCACAAGTATCACTTTTTTTTATTACTGGTACGAGAGTGTATAATCCACTTCCATGTTAATAATAAAAAGAAATACCTAATTAAACCATTATCGATGCTGTAAATTTTATAAACCTGTGATATAACGGATTACGTCAAATATTTCGACAAATTATTTCTTTTGTTTCCTTTATTAATACAATTTTCCGACAATACGTAAGAGCTTTATATCTTTATCCTAGTCAAGCTCATTCAGCTTCTCTCAAATATACACTGTATTAAATTTCATCCGTAATGCGTTTCATACGCGCATAATGCATGAGTATATCGAGTATCTCGTCATTCGTCTCATCTCTCAATCTGGAAATATTTAAACATGGGCCGTTTCGCAGCTTGAATGAATTTAATGCGGACTGCATTTACTATTTCCTCTCCCTTTCTTTCATCACTGCATTCCAATTTTGCATTTAATTATTTCATACGGTCGAAAGCATCCTCAATAAATTGCTTTATGCGTAACAGTAATTTAACGTGCCAGTTTAAAGCAGCAAGATTTGGAAGGGCACTCGATATTTTCATCGGTATTCGCAAATAACACATCGAGTAATTTGTCGAGCGTGTGTATGTATATGTGTGTGTGTGTGTGTGCACGTGCGAAATTACATGACGAAATTAGTATTTCACTTGTAATTGTCTGCATTTGTCTCGGCTATGCGTTGCGTTTCAATATGCCTTTCAAAAATATTAACGTATCAAACGAATTGTTATGTACAAAACTTTTTAGCGTCCTTTGTAATTTCTTCGTGTGATTCTTGATATACACAATAAAATTCTTGTTATAATCCTTGTAATCCTTGTTATAATCCTTCTTATAAAGTAGCATATTGTATAAACCACAAAACTTGCCGCAACTCTGGTAAATTTATCCATTAGTACATCTTTAAAAATTTCAATCTGCAGTAAGCGGATAAGCTTATGATTAATACAGGCTCTCGTCCATATTTTAAACAAACTCGCTACATATTTATGCATTCTTATTATTAGTGTATTATATATGGCCATTTTATTCTTGATCTTAATTAGTTTAAATATTTTATCCCGTAAATTAATACATAAAAAATTGTAAAAATTATTATATAAATAAAACTTTTATTGATGTAAAAAAAATAATCTTTTTTCATTTCCGTTAAAATTGCTAACTTTCAATATTTGGAGAATGTAAATTCTGAAAAATTTTTAATTTATAAAAATCATTAGTTATGTGAAGAATACAGTCGAATCTCTCTTTCTCTCTGCATATTGAATTTTTCTCTAATTATAGATAGAGTATATATAACTATCAAATTTTCGACTTGCACTTTGTGTTAAAATAGATTTTTTTATTTCTTCTTCTTTATGCCGCTATTGAGTGCAATATCACGCACAGGGGAGTTTCATGAGATAAAACTGCAGTTTCATGTTACACTGTTCCCAGAAACAAAATGTTCACTGCTTCGACTATGTCAAAGTGAACGGATGTTAGCCGGAACCGTGCAAGATAGTAACTCGCGCAATGGAATTATTTTTCATCGTTAAATTTTTCTCCCATTGCACATATCGGTCCGCCGCTCTTTTTAAACCTTCGCCCCTTTAACGTGGTCCATGACACTGGCATGCAGTACGAATTTAAAACGGAGAGCACCGATCTATTATGTAAACGAAACAAATCTACAATTCTATTCGTTTTGTGGCGTCATTAACAATAATGATTGTAGTTAAAAGGTTAAATTGTTAAACAGACAAGTCACGGTCAACCTTCCATCAGTCTACATTATTCCTGGGTTAAATTAAGAAGTCGAATTCTGCGAACAATGCAACGCTTATAATACCAAGTTTTTAAACTTTAATACTAATTTTTACCAGAGCTTTAAAGATTAATTTTAATTTCTTTATTTTCCTGAAACTTTATTTTCTCTTTAAGAAAATTAATTAAATTTGCTTCACTAAGCTCTTTAATCGCAACTTTAAATATAAACTGAATGAAGCAAGAAGAGTACCCTTTTCTAATGAAATTTAACATCATAAATCATTATCTTTCCACCGCGATACACGTGCGAATGTTTGCGTTTGATCATGATACTGATAATTAATATTCCTGCACTCGAGATATCGTGCATGCCAGTAGATGTGTGTACATGTGTAATCAATCCTACCAGCAGAAAAGCTTTACTATTTATCATTCGACTTTTGCATTTCTCTTATATTAAATTACATATAATGAGAACCTGTTCGATTAGTTAAAACAGATGCCCAGTAACATACGCGATAGTGACACATCTCTGGTGTAATAATCGATGAACATGCGAACATGAGGATTATTGAGCATCCCTCTAATATGATAGATTATCTATATAAATACTATCGATAATTCTGTTAAATTCCGTGGACCCTCTATGACCATCTTATTACACGCTGATTACACATTTCCGTGGCAGTAATAAAAAGAAGGCGTGCACACACACACACACACACACACACATACAATATTCTTGCAATATTTATTTTCCTTTAATATAACTTTATCACATTATTTACAATGTAAAGTTAATATGGAAGTTTAATAAAGTATCATATGCCCAAGTTTGTGAAAAACATAAAAACAATTTTTTTTTACAAGCGAGCAGTCTATATGTAAATTTAAAATTTACGTAAATTTTTTTAAGTCACATTGAAAAGTCGATTTTCAGTTTAATTAACAAAAACATTATTTCGAGAAATGGAGAATCTTTTGTGTGTTTATTAACTGTAGCTGAAGCAAATAAAAAATTTTATATATTATTAAAAATACAATATAAAAAAATCAATATTACAATTACGTTTACATAAAAGAAATATTTTTCTTAGATTTTCTTTTTTAATTCTTATACATATAGTTCAAAAGTATGCGTACATATAATAAATGGCACTAGTTTTAGCATAGAAATAACATGAGCTTTGAGGAGAAAAATTGCATGATTTTATGCATGAGACATTTTTAATAACCTACGATTAAAATGTTCTGTATTGTATTTTTTGCGTTCACTTTTAAATGTATGTTTCTGTAAACTGCAGTATAAAAACATACCGTTGTATATGAAATAAAGGTAATTAGATCGTATTTCATTTTAATAACAAGGAAAAGACAAAGTTTTAATTGCGAGAAAATAATTCTAAACGATTCTCTATAACTAAAACATTCAATAGATTACAAAAGTTATTAATTATGCTTTATCATCTCTCCCTGAACCATCACTTCCCTGAATTAAATGTCATCATAATAGAACATTTTGAATGCCACAATATTATAGTTATGGAATAATTATAAAATACAGTTTCTCTTAATCAACTATACGTTGCGTTAGAATAATTGTTTCATAAATATCGAAGCTAAACATAAAACTTTATCTTGACATTTAAAATTGGAAGCGTCTTCAAATCAATGTCTTCAAAATCTCGTTGGCGTATCGAGAACGTGACATTTCAACTTATTGAAAGTATTAATAAAATATAAAAAAGTTCATTTACCGCTGAACATTGGCATCGTGAGTTCCGGATGTAGTTGAGCCAGTTGACGTGAAAGGTACATTTGGCTGCGGCAATAAGTAGTCGATAGGAGTACATCCAGTGTGCCACCTCTGATCGTACCGCCGGAGGAAATCTCACCTGCAGGATTACTTTGTTGACCCGGCCCGGAAGTCACTGTGGCGGCAGAGCTTACAAGAGGATCGTTGTGTCCTATAATAGGAAATTCAGATAGGATACATTACTAGATTGATTAGGAAATTAAACATTTCATTAATTGCCAAGATATTTTTTGCAATAAATTCTTTATAATAATTTAAAGAATGCTTATTAGTATCAAAAAGTTAAATTGATTATCATTACTTAAATATATTGAATTTACTAGCCCAATAAAAAAACTGTTTCAAGATTAACAAATAATTGATTCACAGTTTTGGAAAAATGTTATAAGATCCAAGTTGATCAAAGTTGGCATATCTCAATTTACGCGTAAACATTTTTTAAATTTCTGATTAATTTTTACTTTGAAGAATGAATTTATTTGAAAATTTATAGCTGATAAAAGATTTTATAAATGAAAGCCATTTAATTAACGACCTGTAAAGAAAATGACAGAGCGAAATAGGTAGCGCATAAAGAATATCCAGAAATATCCTTTTGTTTAATTATTATTACAGTTATTGATACTGATGATATTTATCAGTAAAATACGTTGAACGCTTTAAAGTCAATAATTACTTTCAATAATAATTAATGTCAATACGATTTGACATTTATCATATATATATATTCACATTATAATTCCCCGATGTTAAAATTACCCTATCATATAGAAAGTACATTTTACAGACAAAATATATTTTATATTACATATTTATATTTTATATACTTTTCCTCCGGCAAATTAAATATATTCTCCTTACAAAGGAAATAAATCTCGTCACAATCTCCTTGCATTCGTGAAAACGTATTTCTGCATTGGATGAATGGTTCTCAATCAGAATTTGATACATCATATGTCAAAGGACAAATAACATGCATATAATCTTTCTTTTATAAGAAAAATATAATATTCATTTCTCTTTGAATCAATGCGTTTTTATTCAAACGATAGTAATGTAATTCAATCTTATTGAAATTTAAAAGGAACAATGCAAACTTATCACTCATAATGTATTATGATGTAATAATTACAATCAGTTAACGATTATTAATTATTGCATTAATATGCGATGCGGTGTGATAAAAATAAATTCACATGCCATTTTCATATTCATAATAGTAAAATTCCCGCGGATGAAAAACCATTAATAAAGTATAATTATATTAAAGTATAATTATATTTAATACAAAACAATTTTTTAAAAATGCTCTTTAATGTAAACATCGATGTTATTTTCATAATACTGTTTGTAAAAAAAAAACTAACTAATGAGTAAATGTGTAACTCGCGAAAATATGAATCTTTCCCTCGGCAAAATTGACGTGCGCAGCGAAGAGGCGGGAATTTATACATTACTTTGATGCGCAGAAGCCGGAATACTGGCTGCACCGAGCTTTATCAGGAATGAATGTTTCGGTGCGTCCAGCAGAAATAGCTGAGACGGCACTCGAATATATTCTCCGAAAGTGTCTCGAAAATTAAGTGCACCAAATATCAAATTCAAATTATTCTCATTATTAAGTGCATTCGTAACTTGTTGATCCTCTTTTGAAAATAAAATAAAAGGCATAATGTGTTGCTACTAACGTGATCGATTAATGTGTCGGATCTACTGAGACCTAATCATTCATCAATATTTATTGATAAGTCATGCTATTAAAATTAAAATAAGTGACACGCAATTGTCTTAAATAAAAAGCTCATTAAATAATATTAACGAGCGGCTGACGAAAGGATTATATCTCGCACCGGCACTGCATATCGCCGTGCCAACTAAAAGTGTCGGAAGAATTCATATATTTATAAAATCAGTAATGTGTGAGATGTCTATGAATTGAACCATTCAAGTGTTGGTAGACCGCGGTTAAAAGAAGCTCTCGGCACCGTGTCACAAATTGTCTATAGAATCTGGATAGCGGTCCAAATTGCTTGCGTTTGCACATCTCAAAAGTAAAGCATGTTACACCAGTTACTGAAACTCAAGAGACAGGTGTGTATTAATACTTACGACTAATATATTTACATTCTTGTTTGACGAGTTTTTATAATACTAATTCAAATAAGAAGTTAAAGACCGTTTACGTCATGGAAAGACTATAAAATATAAGAAAACAATTAAGTAAATTTTAATCTGTTTAATGCAAATCTAATTTTATTTCATTGTCTTTTTATATATTTTTACATACTTATTTTGATGCGATAGAAAATATCATTTTTTATAGATTTTTATTCTTTATTATAAGAATTATTAAAAAACGTTATGACATATCAAAATAACATATCAAAATAAACACATTTTATTTGTATCATCTTATACCGATTTTAATATAGCGGCTCAGTCATGTGTCTTTGAAATTATTATAAAAGTATCATAGAATTTATTCAAAAGATATATACGAGCTATAGAGAAAAGATATAAACGAGCTAGAGAGAAACATAAAATTTCCCGATTCACCGACGATTTCTAATGTGTATCGTTCAGAAGTGTAAATATGAAGCTTCGTCATCAAAGATACAAAATATCATATCAACAAAATTCTCTTGTGATCAAATCGACGATAATTATTTACATTTAGAAAATGACTGTTACTGATAGTTATTTTATTAAAAAAAAAAATAACGCTGTAATTGCAAACTATATCGGATTTTTTTGTAGTAACGTAGAAAAGATAAGAATTTTTCTTACGCAGTTATCATCACATTGCAAGATGACTCTTTATTTTGTAATAAAATAAATATCGGTAAAAACGTGTATAGAAGAAATGTTTATCAAATTTATATTATATTTCATTAATAACGAAATTTTAGACAATGTATAACAGACTCATATAACATTCTGAACCAATAGTTGCGCAATAATGATTTGTTAACGTATCTGTTGCGCGAAGGATTTCCTACACCTGATAAGCACCACGTTTTCCCGTTTTTTCTTTTGGTATGCAGAGGCTGCATTTCGTGATACATGATAAGAATGCAAAGTGATTATTAATCAAGTGACAATAAAATAACAGAAACGTATAAAAATATCATTCGTTGCTTTGTCCTTTCATATCGACATCAACACGATTAGAAATTGCGTAAATTAATTCTACTAAAATTCGTTTCAAAGTAATTAAAAATGTTTTATGTTAATTAAAAAATTATAAATCCTGACAACTTTTCCAAACATAAACACTTAATTCGCTAAAAAAATTCTGATTTTTAATATTGAATAATTTCATAACAGAATTCTCTGAACATTAAACGATCACCGCTGATCTTACTTCAGCTTCTAAATTCAGTCCTCATATTGATGACCCAGAGGAAACGCGTGACGCTTATCCTCTCCCTCTCTCTTTCCTTTTCTCTCTATCCTTCTGGTTCTCTTTCTTCTTCTATATAGGACACACTAATGCTCTTCCAGGTTATCGTGCATGACGCAAGCTGTTATGCTGTCTGTAAAGCCTTTCGCTTTTCTCATTGACAGTATAAGATCAACACATGAAGATGGTCGTTGGGAACAGTACCAATAGTACAATAGTATATGATAACAGATATGTCGAAATCAACATCTTCTTACGAGACGTTCAACAATATTACACGCCAATTCTTGTGCTCCTGGGCTTGCTGGGCAACTGTTTCTCTATGTACGTATTCTTCGGCACGAAGCTGCGTTATTCCTCATCCAGTATTTACTTGGGAGCACTAGCAATAAGTGATAGCGGCGTCCTAGTGACAGTCTTCGTGACCTGGCTACCAATTGTGAACGTGTCGAATCTATTCAATCGGCAGGGTTTCTGCCAGTTCTTCGTCTATTTGGGCACTTTCTGTAGCTTCCTTAGCGTGTGGCTCACAGTGGCCTTTACCGTTGAGCGATTCGTGGCAGTCAAATGGCCGCTTCGTCGCCAGTTCCTGTGCACGGTGGCTCGAGCGAAGATAACGGTGATGGGACTAACAGCTTTAGCGATTCTGCTGACTAGTCCTGTGCTTCTATTCTCCAAAATCATCAAAGTGGGGAAAAAAAAGATCTGCGGTTTGGACAATGAATGGAAGCCTTGGGCAAACGCCCATAATATCTTTGACATTGTCATGACATTCACCGTGCCCCTGACTATGATAGTAATCTTCAATACACTCATAGCGCGCAACATCCACAAGCTCGATCACGTCCGAAGAACTTTGACTATAGAATCCGATGCTTCCAATGAAAGGACTCATACTCCACGAGATAGAATGCCGCAAACTAAAGTTACGAAAATGCTTCTGCTCGTTTCCAGTGCATTTTTTTGTCTCAATATGCCTGCATGCGTTCTCAGGATGATCGCTTTCCTCTACGTATGTACAATATTTAACATTAAAGTTAAATACTTTTATTCTAAAAAGTGAATTTTGAATAAAAGTATCGTTAAACTTTTTTTAAAATTCATATATTTTTTAAATAACTTTCGATATTTAATTGCAGAATCTAATTGCAGAATGTAATACTTTTGCAAAATCAGATGTTTGCATGATTAAACAGTTGTACATATTGCAGTTTATATTATTTCCCATTGTTAATAATTTACTGACTTATGATATTACTGTTTATATCTACATAAATATATAATATATTGCTAAAAAATATACATTAATAATCATTATATATATAAATTCAGGATAAATATGATCAAGTGATGTGGCTCGCTTTGGCACAACAAATGTCCAACTTATTATTCGACACGAGTTTTGGAATAAATTTCATTCTTTACTGCGTGAGCGGGCAGAATTTTCGCAGAGAGATGATTAGCATGTGTGCAAAACGTTCAAGTACTAGAAGTGGAACTCTCATGCAGATGGCGAGTCATGGAAAACAATGTGGTAAACACTTAATTACTCAATTATAATAATGTAATGATAAAATAAATGTGCAAATATTGCATTGATTGAAAAATATGTTTGCTTTTCTATTCTGGATAAAGTTAATAAGCAAAAAAACACAATCAAGTTTAATCAATTTGATTAAATCTTATGTTCCTTTACAGTTACAGAATTCACGCGCAGATACAGCTCAACAAAGCGGCCGCACTTTGTCGATAATGCACAACAAAAAAATTCTCAGGAGACACAAAAGCTTCCAGTGAATAGAGAATCATGATATAATACAGTCAAAACATTAGTTTTAAATAACTGAATAAAATAAAAATAAATATAAATTAGAAAAAGACAATCAGAGAATGATATGTAATATAACGATGTAGTATTACTATGCACAGATATGAAGACATGGATTATAAGCTTACCAGCTTCGAGTTCCGTAGCTGGTAGCGGGCCTACATTTCCGAAGAAGCGTTGATCCAACAGTTGAAGAAGCTGGAGCGCCGCATCGTGAACCGGAGCGCGAGGACATCCTGTATTCATTAATGTTACGTTGATGACACTCGTGTAATGGTCGCAAGGATACTCCCTGAACAAAAAAAAAATCATAGAAGTACTTACGATTGTCATACTATTTATTAATTTTATTATTATATCTGCGACTCTATCGAGAAATATGTATCTCATAGTCTTTACTCACTATGTGTATTTTCTCCTACTACTAATCCTACACTAATAAACGTTTTTATATGAAATATTAATTCTCTATATTTACTTTTATTTGTGCATACCTGGCGCTAAAAATTGTTGCCAATGCGAGAAAACAACCATCGGCCACTTGCGGTGCACCGGTATAACATCGATCCACCACCCAATCTAAAAGTGTACCAATGTCGGGATTTCCCTCGAGCAATAACACGACAGTTTCGCGTGCAAGCGTATAAATCTGAAACAAGAGATATGATATGATGTACAAAATAAAATACCTTCACATTTGATCCAAAATATAATAGACTATTAATTACAATTTTGCATGTAACCTTAAATGCTAATAACGCACGCACACGTTTACAGATAAAATCTTATATAAGATATTTTATAAAATTTACCTTTTCGTCTTTACTGGCCAGTAACAAATCCAGCCATTGATATAAAATCGCACCCTCTTCCGAAAGCGATTGTGGATTGAAGCATGATCCGCAACAGAGTAATCCACTCATAGCTTGTAAGGCTGAGAGTTGCAATTCCGTGCAAGACTTTTCTTCCTCTTGCATGGACGACGTGCTGGTGAGCGGTCTACCGTAAACACCAGCCCAACTAGCGAAGAGCATGAATAGATTTCTTCTTAAATCTCTCTTCAACAAGGTATAGCAGGTCTCCACTAAAAAAAAAAATAATAAGAAAAAAATTAAATTAATTTCTTAAAATACATTACATATATTTTCAGATTTCAGAATTCGGGATTATCGCTTACGTGAAAAACTCTTGATCATCTTCCTCATAAAGTTGCAGAAGTGTAATTTAATGTCTCGTACAGCAGGTGCTTCTTTGTCGGTCTCGTTTTCTAGATAAACGCGCGCACCGTCTATGTACTCGACGAATGTTGGATGTAAAGACTGCGTCTCGCGATCTAATACCGCTGGACTGAAGAAAAATGAGTTTTTAAAATTCAGTTCTTATTGAATAAAAACAATGAGAAGAAAAGTATGAAATAATATATAAACTAACCAAATACCGAACGTTCCATACTCGGCAATTAATTCCAATACTCTTACTAGCTGCAGTCTCAAAGCGTCGCGTCTTCTTCGCCGTCTCATATTTTCCTGCTTCCGATCGACTGCTTCCCGGATGTAAAGTACCAGTTCCTCCATCAAGTCTCTGTATCAAGAAGAGAATTTTCTTACAATTTCATCTATTTCACGCCGTGTGATCTCAGTTGTTGATACACTTACTTTAGAGCATCGGCGTTTACTTTCCCAATCGCCTGCACCGCGGCATCCCTAACGTCGACGGCCTCGCATCTCAGCAAAGGTACGGTCAGCTTGTACAAGGCCGCAGGACTCGCGTTTGTACCCGGTGATTTGTTGTCGCCACGTTCTGCCGATAGACTGTCGGGCGAAGAGCTGCGGAAACGAGGCTGTTGCGTTTCACCATGTTTTCGTTCAGATGTTATTCGAAGCACGTAAATTAATAATTGTGCGCTCTAGAATATCCGGTCGCAGTTTAATCTCCGGAAAAAGAAGCGATCGGGAACGGTCGTGAGGCTAGGCAAGGGTGGTATACGCAAGTACGCGCGAAAAGAAACTTGTTAGGGCGGCGAGAGAGTTCAAAAAGCTGAAAATTCAATGGAAAAAAAAGGGGTATACCAAACTGTGCTGCGTTAAGAGAGTAGGAAGAGACAAAGATTCAATAGAGATTAATATTACAAAAGGTACGAAGTGCGAATTACCAACGACCGTTTAAATCCCGGGTGACATCGAAGGAAGCGTGGTCGTTTGTTCGCGATTGTTAATCTCAGGCTCACCTGGTACGCTTGTGCCGGGTGTAGATGCCGGAAATGGACGGTACAGAAAACCGACCCGGCAGGGTCTGCGCCCCGCCGAGATTCTCCAGGCTCTGACTCAACTCCTTACTCATGCACAACACACCAAACTCCACCGTATGCTGACCACTAGAGTATGCAATACAGTGTACCACCAATGCTCCTTGTATCAGACATTATTTACTGCTCAGAGACTACTACTCTAATATCCAGAGAGAGAAAGAGAGAGAGAGAGAGAAGGGAAAATGTACGAGACACAGTACGATAGGAGACAGCATGCGAGATGTAGTGTGTTGCGGAAAATAAAGCGAAGTATGTATATGCATAGAAGATAGGGTAGAGCAAGTATGGATTCCGCTCCCGAATGCAAAGCGCGAGTTTGGTACGAATTGGTGCCAGTCTATACGACGAAAGAATTGCCATTGCTGAATGTGCACAACATTAGACAGAAAAAATATCGTGTGAGTACATATACTAAATTTTAGTGTTTAATGTAAAATATTACGAAATTATAATTCAGTAACTGTGCCAGTGTAGGAATAATTCTTAGAATTAAAAATATAAACTTTATGATTCTGTAAAACATTTAACGCATTACTATTGACATTTCACAAGACGAATAAAAGTAAACTATTTTGTATGAAATAGTGGACAAACATTTACAAACAGGACCCAACACCAATTAATACCAAGTTGATTATTGATCTTATTCCGTGATTCACTTTTCATATAGACACTTAAAGCTTTAATATATATATATATATATATATATATATATTATTTTGCTAAATATGTGAGCTTTTAATTATTCAAAGTTTTATCAAAATATACTATCAGCATAAAGAAATATACTATACTAGTGGGCACGCGTTCTCTCGAATATAGATGCTTGAACGATTTTGCTACTTGCGTTCAAACTCTATCAATTGCATCTATAACGAGTGAAACAATGCACGCGATTATACGTATTTTATTAAATGATACATAATAAGCATGAATATCATATTAAAAATTGAAACTATCGAGAAAATTAAATAATATATAATAAGATGATATAATATGATATTTGAACTCTCGTTGTAAATTTTCATGTGACTTACCTGAGACTGAGATCCGGACTGGCGCATCGAACAACTGGATTCGGCACTGGTGGCACGACTCTGTATCCAAAGGTCAAGTAATTTTTCCAGATGTGCATATAGACATCTCTCTCGTTTACTGGTTTTCTCACTGTCGTTGAACTTCGCAATAACGAAGCTCGATTATCATTTACCGGTCTGTATAAATGCAAATATAGAACTGTTATTTCAAAGCTTAAATAATAATACACAAATTACGAAGAGTTAAACTTACGTAGGATCCACTACTGAGAACAAAGAGTTTATGCGAGTGAAGACAATGGGCCAAGAATGAGCGACGGCGTTTGGACACAGCGAAAGCACTCTGTCCTTTTCCAAGAAGGCAAATAAACAACTGGCCCATGGATCGGCTCCATTTAGATTAAGCGAGGAAGAACTCTTGGTACTGTTTTCGTCATGAAAGCCTGCAACGCAAAACAAATATAAGCGAATGTAATGTGATTTACATATCAAAAGTATGGCAAATGAGATATTACCAGCTGTCCAAACACAGCTACTTCTGTCGGCTATCCACTGCAAATCCACGTTGGACGTAGACGCGGCGGCTGCTTTCTCTGCTGGCGGTAACATGGGATAACATTTTTCTAAGACGACGGGACAGCAAGCATCAATCACATCAATAACTGGTTGATCATCTTCAGGGCCTCCTGAAAGGATGATACAATGTATATGTATAAGATATTACAAGATTGTGATGCATTGCATATATAATACATATAAATACAATTACCCAAAGTCTTCAGTAAAAGCTTAATTTCTCGAAGTATGTGAACAGCCAATCGTCGAGGATAAAGGCGACAATTGCAGAGCATAACCAAGGCAAATCCTTCCACCAGATAGAATATGTTCGATACAGGTTCTACTTTCTGTAAATAAGAAATAAATTTTACATTGCATTTTGTGCATTGCCTTATAAATTGCAATATAATAATTAATGCAAACCTGGCCCGTTTCGCATTTCTTGATGCTAACGTCTACCCGTATATTCACCCGAGTAGTATCGACTGCTTGTTCCTTAGATCTTATACTGGGACTCGTCAAAGCGTTCTTCCAACTGGTCAGCAATTGCAACAGCATTCTTAGACCGTTATCAATTAGCTGTGGAAACGTATCTTGCACATCCCTGGCTAGAAACTGTGTAAACCCAAGCACGACGTCCTGCCGCCAATCGGGAAAATCTAATACTAGAGTCTGCAAGCTTTGATATGCCAATGCACGTAATTCCTCATCCATGTGTACTGTCAAGCGAGACAATAAATCGACCAATTCTGCACCGGTCATTCCGTCGGGAATTAATCGCGGAACGGCGGCGACACAAGTTCGGAAGAGGTCTATTCGAGGCTTGCGTTCTCCGGTAATCATCTCGTCCGGTTCCTTGTTCATATTCTGAGTGCTGGTCATCATGAGAGGTCTGCCATAGTGAACATCTAATGCACGCAAGATATCCACAAACACTCGACGTACGTGCGGAAAATATGAAGACATTCCTATACTTCGCGCGGTATCTTCTGTTAGCATCTAAATCATAAAAAAACATTCGTAAAAATGCTATCAATCAATCAATATAATCGATATATGCATAATAATTATATATGATACGTACTTTATTCAAATATGTTTTTTTAACACGCATGGTATTCCCACTTGGCAAGACACCCATAGTGCGCGGCATGGGTGGTTCTCCCTCTTTCTGCTGCAAACTATCGGCTACAACGAGAAATGCTCGGAGACCGATACTCATGCGTTCAGGAGTTAAAATTATCTTTACAGGTCGACCTACAGACAGCAAGTCGAATACTATCTCACGCATCGCGAAGTCCAGTCTCTCTTGCGCAATAAATTGAATAATCTTTACAAAAATGTTCAGTGGCGTGTCCCGCGGCACTACCGCTTTCGATCCCTTAGGAAACAGAGAGTTCACTATGCTCTGCAGTCTGCTTTGCGTGGCGGAATTGCTTTCACATTTGATTCGTATCATGTAAACCCAGAGTAAACGATATAAGGCCTCTGTAATGCAATAGATATATACTTTGCTTCTAACTCCCCTTCACAAAAATATTACATATGTAAAATTTGTACTTTAATCATACCTAACGCAACTCGACACATCTTTGGATCGCGATTTTTCAAGTGAGACAGACACATGGCTAAAAAGTAATGCCAGTTTTGTAAAAAGAATGTTTTCTGGCTGACGCAAAGCAAGCAGGTTACTAATGGAAAGAGCGCCAGTCTATGTTTAGACTTTGTACACATGTCTAATGTTGTTGAATATAACATTTCCACAAAATTTTTCAAACACGGCACGTTTACTTCGTTTTTCACAGCCTATAAAATAGAATAAAAAATACATAATACTATATATATTATTATTACAAATATATCATTTGATAAATTACAACTTGCAATCTGGAATACTTACAGCGGCAACAGGAACAAGTATTTCAACAAAAAGACCGGCTAAAGCATGCTTAACATCTTTGTCTTTCACTTCTAAGAAATACTGAGCGCATTCTTGCATAAACTGAAATGATGCCTCAAATTCTTCTATTGGTACCATCTAAAAATTTACACATAATAGGCATTATTTAAAAATGTTCAGAAAACTTAATGCAAAATTCAATATATACACATTAAATATTATATTAGCAGAATATGATAATTACTTTAACTCGGAAAAATTTCATTCCCATTAATAAGGAAATAATACTCTGTGTAGTATGAGGTCCTGGCTCCTTGGCTCGTAATTCTTTCAATTCTACCATAAAACGTTTTCTCACTGACATAAATCTTGACTGCGCTAGAACTCCTATCACTTCAGCATAAAGATCAGCAATAATGTGAATATTAGCTGCGTTTGGTTCGTTTTGTATACTAAAAATACATGTATAGAAATATTCATTAGATTCTATTTATATTTTTCTCTTTATTCTTATTACTAGTGTATCAGTTCTTACCCTTCTCTATATTTAAAATGTTTAAAAGCAATATTTTCTATATATGTTACTAAATCTTCATGTCCAGGATGAAATGGTAATTGACGTAAAACTTCGATCAGCATTAAACAAAATATAAATTCAACAGCAAGATCTCTACGCTCTTGCAAAAGATCTGCTTCACTTCTTTCCACTGTTTCTACACTTCCTGATACTATTGTGTACATAATACTGAAATAAATATTTGTTATTTTAATGTTTACGAGATATGATTTATTATCTTATTACCTTTTCCCTTTTTGGTCTTCCTTCCCGGGGGCAGGTTTCTTTTGGTCACCACCTTGGTCCACAAGCTGACGTTCGTACCAATTAAAAAGAGCTTTCAATATTGACGGTAAACAATGTTCGGCGACAGAACCGAAAGCCGATAATAGTTGATCGAATTGTGGATCTTCTCCTCTTTGTAATACTTTCGATAGTTGTTTTTCCTAAAAAAAAATTAAGCATTCAAACAGTGTTGTCGCAATGACAATCATTTCAATAGTCGCTTACATGTTCCGTCATAACAGCCTCCATCTTTTTCTCCGCCTGCGAAGTGAATTCTGCGAAGAGAATACGCATCACGTACTCTCCTGGTCTTAGATCCATATCTCCTATTTGCTGCGGTTTTACGGTCTCTTTTTGAGCACCCCAGGGTAATACCACAGTTATCGCGCTGACTCTGCTTGAACTTGATTCTGAAAAATGATGAAAACATTTATATACATATATTTTGATATTATCATTAGAATGTATAAACTTACCATTACCAGACACCGAAGTACTAGCAGTATAAATACTGACAGCATCGCTGCTCTCTCCCTGCGTAGCTCCATGAACTGTAAGAAGCTCTTGCATAGGTTCAAGAGCAGCTTGCGATGTCGATTCCGCAGTTCCCTCATGTAATCCTTCGCTATGTGTCGCCCTTGGTTCTAAGGCTTCTGTAAATATACAACAAAAACTTGTGAGTTCTGTTTGTTAGAAATACATTTTTATTGGCAAATTATGAGACATTTTAAGTTGCTTTGACATATTATAATATGTAAAGAATATACAAAATGTTCTTAATTTCTTCTGTCAATATCAATCAATATAAATCTTATTAAACTGCTAAATATTTTACCTGATTATATGTCAACATTAAATAATTAAATAATCCCAAAATTTCTTTTCAATTGAATAATATAATAGTAAGACAGTAAAAGAAACTAAAAAATGAAGCCATATTCTGTAATGCTTATAATAGATACTAACTTAATTATATCTCAACGTTTAACTTTATATATAGTTATATATTAAGAAACATATATGGATATATAAATTATCAATGAAACAACACGACTTACCTGCCTGGGGCTCATTGCCCGCATTTGGCTGAGTTTCTGCACCTACGACAGAAATGTAAACTTGTTAGTCCCTAAATTTATTATCGCATAGAACTCGAATAACAAACCTTCAGTCATGTTGACTCTTGCCTCCTCCTTTGGCAACATTTATATACTGGGTACCATTATAGAGCAATTACATCTACAACAGTTAAACCAATTTTCAACATCATCACAAGGTTTTGACATCACAAAACACTACACAGAAAAATCGATCATTTAGTCCCTTTAATTCCCGAAAAATAAAACAAAAAAAAAAGATTCACGTTATTTCACGCGATTCGTCATTAAATCGCCAATATTTCCCACGTTACGGAACATGCCTTATCTAACGGATAAACATATACGTGTGTGCATGTGTGTTTAGTTAATCAAATAAATTGAATGGTGGAAATCCCTAATTAGAGTGCGGTTTATAGACCGTGTAACGTGACGTTCGAATACGAGCGTCAGATCGGAGAGGTAATGCGCCGCGCAAACTGTATCCGGGATAATTACGCAGGTCGGCCGTCCAATTAATGCGCAGCGATGAAGACACGGAACCGTGGTACCCGGGTGTCGACGGCACGCATCGAGCAGTCGCAGATCGTCGGCGACGATCGAGGAAGGATGCTCACGGTTGATCGACAATGTCTCCGGAGGTTTCGCGCTGATCTCACTGACCACGACGAAGACGGAGATCTGTCATGAAGGATCGCAACTTAGCGCATCGCTCGGATATTCCGGCTTGATCCCGGTTCGATCCCGGCGCGTATCTCCCCCGTATCAACTCCACTTCTTTCGTTCTCCCCCGAAGTTTACGGTCTCCCCCTCTCTCTCTCTCTCTTTTTCGTACTTTTTCTTTATTTCCTCGTTCGCTGACCGCCCATTTATCAGCGTGCTGCCACTAGATAGCGTTGAGTCCGTCTCGCATGTTCCGAACTCTTGTACCAACAGAGCTTCTCGCGCCACGTCGATTTGAATAGTCGGGGAACCGGTTGATTATGCCGCTAGATTAGACAATTGACGGTGATGTGGAGTTGTTTTAATATAATGAGGAACGTACTTTCTCCTACGAAAATTCTTGGCGTTAAAATGCATTTATCGTGAGACTCTAAATTGCGATTTACTACCTGAAAGTCGTCCCGCTGAAGATTTAACATTATTACGCAGATCTCATGTGTATATACCTACGAAAGATATACCATAATTACTTCACAGTTGCTCGTAAAATTTATTACATTCTAATAAATAATACTGCTGAATGTCTCGGATATAATAAATCCGGTAAAGAGTCCGCCGCTAAAAACGGTACCAAACGCTGGCGCGTCATGCTTATTTCTGGGCGGATTTATTTTTATATTGAATGCACACGGATAAGCCCGAATAACGCTGTTTCAAACAAACCCTCGTGAAAGACATGATCTCATTAATTGCATCTTTCTGCATATACAAGAAATGAATAAATACCTGTCAACTCAAACATACAAAAGTTTGTTATAAAGTTCTCCGTGTCCGTATACGAAGTATCCCAACATTACATAAATGACTATTACATTTGTGTATTTCTATTTAGATATCGTGCACATATACATTTCGATTTATCAGGGACAGCCAACAAGTCGATTGCAACCGAGTGGTCCATCCGTGACGACAATCGTGAATCAATCTCTACAAATTTGATAAATCTCTTAATTCATCATAATCATAATCGCATTTGATAGTTGTATACTTGCGCACGTTCGTCTTATCAAAATATAAACTTAACACTATAACAACATAAATAGAAATTAATTAATTGAGATCTAACAGATCTGTTCATTAGATTCGCTAACTAAATTAATTTCAATTTGTGTCATTCCTCGATTCTCGCGGCTTACGTAATAAAGATACGAGTCGTTTTGCGATGCGCAACGGCAATAAATCACGAAATATCGCAACGTGCTTTTCTCGCGAATTGTTTCAAAAGAGGCAGCGGTCGCTCCCGATTACGCTCGTATCACAGTTCACGATGACGACGAGACCGTTGTTTTTTCTTTCTTTCCCCCCCACCTCCCCCCTTTCCCTCATTGCGTCACGTGTCGACCAAAGTGTCGTCGGGCGGCTTTCGCGATCGCGTGCTTGCGATCTCAATCGACGACAGGAGGAGACGAGTCGCGCTTCTCTCAGATGCTGTCGAAAGCTTCATCGGGGAACTGTCGTTTAAAGCGACGGTTACGCAGTCGCAGGTGGCGGTTTAGCGTCAAGGTCGCCACTTAATCCAATATGCGAGCCCCGAGATCCGTTTCCCGGCGTGCCCGAGTTGGAGATAACGCTAGGCGTTATGTCGTCTGCATTCCTGCGCGTGGCATACCTATCGCAGATGATTTGCCAAAATCGTCTTTATCACGCGACTTCCTTGTCGTTCTTATCGATGACAAGTGTCTATCGTGACGAAAAGCGTCGAGTCGTCCTTGGGAATTTCTGACTGCAGCACTCGAACAAAGTTTTCCTTCTTTACTTTAAAGATACCGATAAGATTTTCCGGTCGGGCATTAGATCCATATCTGGAATATTTTCGATAGAACATGTTAGTCTGGCTCCGTCTTAACTTCGAGAAGATACGTCAAAACAAATACACGTCATTCTGCTTGTCAGATTCTTACGTAAAATAGTCTATTCAAGCTCCTAACAAAGCGAATTCGTCGAGGTTATTAAATAGTAGTTTAAAACATGCATAACCAGACTAGAATATTTTGAATACATAATTTTCTTCTTCAATAGCAATTCTTACTTTACGCTCGGTCGTTTTCCGATTTCGGTCTCGCCAGTACAATTCCGTGTGTCTTCTCCAATTTTAATTGGAATACAATCATCGACTGCAAATTATTTGAGAATAAAACTTCATTCAGCGGAAAACAAACGTATGTATAGTCATGTTCGCCTAGTAACCATGATCATGCTTTCATTCGGTTCGTCATTAAAAACGTGGTGTTCATCCTCCAATATAGATATGAGTGTTTAGCTGTTTGACGCTAAACTGATAGTGCATGCGATGGAATAAAATATCGACTGAAACATAAATAACGAACGCTAGACAATAGACGGATAAGTAAGCGTAAACCCACGGAAAAGACTTTTGTTGCTTTTTCGTCAGCTTTATTCAGGCCGACTTTATTTTAAACCTCATCTGTAAATTGCCTTCCATCCACCGAGAAACTCGATGTTATTAGCGAGTTGCAACAAGTGACTTCTCCTGATTTTCTTCAACAATTCTAAATTTGATCTCAAATTCATTTCGTGGGGACGAATCCCAAATAGCACAGATCATTATAAACTAAAAAAGAATTTACTTTTTAAAATTATAATTATAATTTAAATTATTATTAAATTACATTATAAATTAGCGTAATTTGTTTAAGATAAAATCAAAAGAATTTCATAGAAGTATATGTATCTTTGATTTCTTATAGAATTCCACTTATCCAAAAAAAGGGCTCAAAATTAGTGACATAAAAGCAAATTCTTTTTAAACTCTTAAAAGGAACAGAAATAGGATGGAAAAAGAATTTATTTCGTAGTTCAAGAATTTCAAGAATTCTTTTCAATTGTGCTAATTCTTTTTATCTATATTTTCGGGGTATCCGCTCTGCGGATTCTTTTTTTCTATCGGCGTCGCGTGTCTCTTCTTCTAAATTCTCCCGCGAGGACAATGTCAAGTATAAACCGAACCGTATCAAGGTGCCGCGTTCGAATCCGATCCAAGCTCGAAAGGTCAAAGTAGACGTACTCGTCGTGATTCCCCAACGCACACATCCAGCGGGAAGATCGATCGCTGTCGATGGCACGCGCTCGCGCGCGCGCGCGTTGCATATACACGTGCAGTTCGCGTAATATGTGTGATTTAACGCTTGGTAACCGATATCGACGCACGAGCGTGTGCAGACGAGGGCCAGCTGATTTTAGCACCGCTATTCCGCGCGCGCGCGCGCGCGCGTCCGTGCGCGTGACGCGTGCTCATCTTGTTCTCTCTTTTTCTCGCAAGGGTATAAATACACCCCGCTCTTGACGTTTCTCCATTGAACTCGCCTGGCGCGGATCCTCCGCAACGCGGTGGGCCGTGAGCCAGGATTACGCAAGCGACGCGCCCCGTTGACCTCCTTCCTCGGGGGAGAATTGACCTTGCGATTTTCGCACTTGAGAAGGAGCGCGCAAGCCCGCGGTCAGACCGTCTTGTAGTCAGGTGCTCGTGGCCGCGACCACCGTGAACGCAGCCGAGGATTCTCGCACGGCGAGAGAAACTCGCACAACTTCGCGCGGTCACGTGCCGCAACTGTCGGCCGCGATTTATAAATCGACGACAATTTATGAAGGAACGACGATGAAATGAAGGAACGACGATGAAATGAAGGAATTCTTATGCGCTTTAGATAGTTTCGTTAATTAATAAATAGCAATAATTACATTAGATTGATGTGTACTCTACTTAATACGGTTTTCAAATAAAATTTTAATCGTTAAAATAATGTAACTGTCTTTTGTAACAATAATTTTAGGGTTTTTATTATGCTCCAAATGATTAAAATTTCACTAAATTTCTCTCTTCACAATAATTCTATAATGTTATAATGCAACCTGTAATATAACTCGTCGAGAATTGCGGAAAGTTGCTACAAAGATTTTTTTTTACGTCGTTTTTTAATGTGAAGATCTTTTTTTTCATAATATATTGTAACATCTTTTCATAAATATAATTATTAACATATTCGTGGTTTGTTCTTACTTTAAAAAATTGTCTTGCAATGCTAATATGGCTGTCTGATTGATTTATAACATAAGACTGTAGAGATGTAAAAATATGAATCGGCCATAAATCAAAATGTATGAAATTTCCCCATTCTTCCATAGAAGATTAAAGATTACAAATTGATTACATTGAAGATGAATATTCAACCAATCAAAACGAAACAGATTAAAATTAAACTTATACGATAGATCAACTTTTTTTAATCCCCGCAATTCTCAATCTTCAACTCATTTTGCATTTCACGATTATTCGACAAAACATGTCTCATTCGTTCTACAGAGATAAACTCGCACGACTGTCCAAATCGAACGAGACAATCGAAAGTCTCGGCAGTCTTTTCTTTTCCCGCGCGCCTCCAGTTCCCGCCGTTCGCGTTCGTAATTTCGAAACGCGCGATCGCGGGTCGCGATAGGCCGATCGCGACCGGACGCGACGTCACCACGGCGCGAAACACGGCGATTTTCGAACCCGGCAAGACGAACCGATCGCGCGCGCGCGCGTTGACCGGGACAGCGNCGCGTCGCCGGTGCAAGAGGGAAGGCTCGGCCGGTCGGCGAGGGTGAAAGGTCACGAGCAATCACGAGTACCGGACGGAAGCGCGACCTGGAGCGGCGGTGTCACGGCGACGCGTGTCGCGATTCCCGCGGCGGATGACCGACGACGGCGACCGCGGCGCTCCGTCCGTGGCTGCGCAGAGTGATGCACGTGACCTGCGCGGCTATTCTTAGTCCTAGCAGGGAGGCAGCAGGAGGCGGCGAGAGTACGGTTCCTCGGCCATTCGTCGTCCGGCGCGCGTCCGAGACACTGAGGATAACGGGAGTCNCTCCTCACTTTCTCTCTCTCTCTCCTTTACGTTACCCACACATACACACGCGCACCCCAACCCATCATTACGATGTCTGGACTCGCGGATCCCGTGGCATTCGCCAAGGATTTTATAGCCGGCGGTGTGGCCGCGGCCATCTCCAAGACCGCCGTCGCGCCCATCGAGCGCGTCAAGTTGTTGCTGCAGGTACAGCACATCTCCAAGCAAATCGCCGAGGATCAGCGTTACAAGGGTAAGTACGTGAGCTCGATCGGCCTGTCTCGCTTCTTCCGGATCTCTCGAGCTCGCACGTCGGCTTTAGTGCCGCCGGCCGCGTCACGGACGCGGCCGCGGTTCGCACCCTTCGCGCGCGAGGAATCGAAGATCTCGAATTCGAGAACGCGGCGACCCGCGGAACATGTGACAGTAGCCACAGTAGTTTCGAACGTGCCATTGTTCCTCGGAGAGCGCGCGCGAGCGCGGCTTCGAGCCGCCTCGACGCGGGGCCCGCCACAGCGGCGAGGCGACAAAGAGGAAAAAAAAAAATTTGAAGACATGGCCGTTATGTAATGCGTGCCGTCGGTGCCGCGCACCGACGTCGCACGCGCGGAACGCGGCCACGCGAACACCGCGGGACTTGCGTGCGCGCGCGCGCGCGCGCACGCATGCGATGACCAAGTGACGAATTTCGCGTTTGCGTTTATGTAACGAAGGTCGGCCCGCGCGTGGTTTCGGCGGGCTTACATAACCGCGGCGGCCGATTCCGCACGCGACGGCGAAGGTCCGTCTCGTCCACGGCGACCCTTGCCGCCGCGACGGGATCGATATTCCGTCGGAACGGCCGACCGTTTCCCCTCCGTGGCCAGATGGCGGAGCGCGCGTGGCTTCCTTCTCCTCGCCGAGACCCCGATCGATGACGGTGCGGTCCAATATGGCCGCCCGTTCGTCCGGCCACGAGACCGAATTCCTCTCGGCATCCTACTTCCACGCGTCACGAATTCTCCCTCCCTCGCTCTTTCCTCTCCACGCCGTTTCCATTCAGGCTTCTCCCGGCTGATTCATCCGCGGTGCTGAGACGCGCCGAGGACCGCCGTTATCTTTACGTCCGTTCGGCGCCTCGGCCGAGAAAAATGGTCATTGCCCGCGAAATACTTTGAGGGAATTCGACGGGCGCGTTCGACGAGTCGGTCTCGTGTCGAGTCACGTTGCTCATGACGGCGGCGATAACGGGAGATATCTCGCGGCTTATCGTTTCGCCGTAATCAGATTCAATTGTTGCTTTAATATCGGATTGCAAAGATTAGAGGGCCAAGTTTGTCGAGAAAATTAATGGCGAAAAATTAGGCGAATATATATAATTAGCAAGACAATTTTTCATATAATTAGATTTATTAGCGCCACTCAAGTGTTATGTACGTTCTAGAACGTTTCAGACATTCCTTTGTTTTTAAATTATGATTTGCAGACAATTTCAGTTATTCGTGTTAACAAGAATTTAATTATATAGAATATCATAAGTATGATGTTTGATCATTAATTATGTATGAAGTATATAAAATATGTTCTATAATTCGTTAGCTTTGTAGTTAACCATTATGTATCTGTATATTTTTAATTTACATAGAACCTGAAAAATATTAAAATAAGATGTAAACTGAGATGTGTTGTTCACATGAATTTTTGTATATTTTATATATATATATACACAGGGTGTCCTAAAACTATCGGATATCCTCTTAATGACAAATTTTTTAGAAAATTTCAAGACGAAAAGCCTAATACAAAAATGTCGAGGGTACAATAGTTTTTAAATGGGAAGCGATTATATTTTACGAATGACAGGGCTGAAATTTTGCGCGCTCAGGCACGGCGAAATAACAAGTGCTAAAAGTGCTCCTTATGTTCATAGGAGCACTTTTAGCACTTGTTATTTCGCCGTGCCTGAGCGCGCGAAATTTCAGCCCTATTATTCGTAAAATATAATCGCTTCC
>JAJVSH010000020.1:9289-57397 GCA_021460005.1 Tetramorium alpestre | reverse complement strand
TATATATTGTATCACACTGTATGTTACTTTTCAGGTATGATCGATTGTTTCGTTCGTATCCCACGTGAACAAGGATTCCTCAGTTACTGGCGTGGTAACTTCGCCAACGTTATCAGATATTTCCCAACACAAGCCTTGAACTTCGCCTTTAAGGACAAGTACAAGCAGGTTTTCCTTGGTGGCGTTGACAAACACACTCAGTTCATGCGTTATTTCCTTGGGAATCTCGCATCTGGTGGTGCTGCTGGAGCCACATCTCTGTGCTTTGTCTATCCACTCGACTTTGCCAGAACCAGGTAAATTATCCGGAATATTACGTTTACTTTTTATCTATATGTTAATAATAAGTTTTTTTATTCATACGCTAATAATTATATTATTTTATATATGCAAAAAATAATCACTCAATAAGCAATTATTATTTACAATTAAATTCAATTTAATTCATGTAACCTCATATATAACTAAAATCTTTGATTGTAGTCAAGAATAATAAATATATTTATGTAAAAATATACATAAAATATTATTAGTGTCATATGAATTTTTTATCAAATATACTCATATCGCAGAAATAAATAAGTAAATACTGAAATGCTAAAAATTTAACTTATTGCATCGTTACATTCCTTATTCCGTTAGGTTGGCTGCCGATGTAGGCAAAGCTGGCGGTGGACGCGAGTTCACAGGCTTAGGTAATTGTTTGACGAAGATCTTCAAAGCTGATGGCCTCATCGGTCTTTATCGTGGATTCGGCGTATCGGTGCAGGGTATCATCATTTACCGTGCGTCTTACTTTGGTTTCTATGACACTGCCCGTGGTATGCTGCCAGACCCCAAAAAGACTCCATTCCTCGTCTCATGGGGTATTGCCCAGGTAAAAACTATACGACTTTGTATATCTCTGCTAGTCAAGTTCATGTGATCTCACTGAATTACCTTTCACTTATTCATATATAAATTTGTTGCAGGTCGTAACAACCGTCGCGGGTATTGTGTCCTATCCCTTCGATACAGTACGTAGGCGTATGATGATGCAGTCCGGCCGTGCCAAGAGTGACATCCTGTACAAAAACACTCTTCATTGCTGGGCCACAATTTATAAGTCGGAAGGTGGCAGTGCCTTCTTCAAGGGCGCGTTCTCTAACGTTCTCCGTGGTACAGGTGGTGCGCTCGTACTCGTGTTGTACGATGAAATCAAGAATCTTCTTTAAAGCGCTAAAACGATCCTCGTCTCATTACTTTCACGATCATCGACATCGTCATCATTAATTAGCCACACCATCCGATTTGATAGCGATTCCCACAGACCGACGGACAGAAGAGACTTGCTCGTCGGCGATATTAATAAAAAGTAATTCAGGCTGAGGACGTTCGCTGTAGCAGCTCGTAAAGTGCATGAAACTCGGCAAAAAATTAAACGTAAAAAAAAGGAAACAAGCATAGAAGAGAATCTGCTTAACTTATTGCCGGATTCAGTATTTTCCCGCAGCGGCTGACATTACGTATTTTCGTATTCCATTGTTGTAAAAACGTTGGAGCACAATCGCGAAAATATCGCGAACACCTGTTACCTGGATAACGTTCCACACGCCACGCTGAGTAAGTAGATCGGTCGGAATATCAAAGTACTTGAAAGTAATAAATTGCCTAGAGAACCGAGTCAGCGCACGCGAAAACCATCGGAGAGAGAGGACGCGCGACGAAATGTCATCACGGCGATGGCGGGGCGCGTAGCCTGGGCCGCCCCCCGCCCTTATTCTCGGCCCGTTGTAGATAATTCATAATTCGTAATTAATAATAAACGATCATTTAATGGTATCAGCCAGTCCATTGATTTTTGATGGACGATAATTTAATTTCGCACTCCAGACGACCATGTAAGATGAAAAGCGTTACTCAGAATGTATGCATCTAATCTGTTCATGTTAGGATGCATGCAGGGAAAGCAGCAAATCAATAAAAACGATATAAAATTTCATATATTCGGAAATTTCTTTTCTTCCTTAAAACACAAAAATTTAACATTTTTCAAGGCCGTCTACAATATTATCATTCAAGTTTAATTACTTCAAAAATTTAATCACAAAATTAATAAAGATTGACAGAATTTAGCAATTTAAGGCTAGATTTTTTTTAGTTAATATGATTCATATATTCAATAATTTAATACATTTTTGAATTAACGTTTATCATCACTGATGTATCTGAAAACTTAAAAAGATTTTATATAATTTTAGTACATTCTTGATTTCGTTATGTAAGACATTGATAAATTGATGTACATTGAACACATCCATTTATTATGTTATCAGTTATCTCAAAACATTCATTACTTGATCAGGAGAAGAGTACGTTTTTGGTCAGTATTTATTCATATCATTGATGATTAATGATTTGAAATAAAGAAAATTTAATCTTTACAAAAGAATTTTTGGAATGTTTCATGTAACCAAATGTACCCTTGACATAATCAGTATATATATAAGTTATATGTATATAAATTGGAAACATACAAATTGATTATACTAGTCTTATCGATAGTTTTTTTTACACTGCCTGACATAAAAGATAAATTATTTCGATATATTTTTGTACAAAAATTTGACAGCTGACATTCTCAAACAGGAATGATAGAAAACGAATATGGAACATGACAATTGACCGCTTTATATACAGGTTTCCAAGCAAAAAGATGTGGATGCTTCTAATATATTGTATAGTTGTATCATACAGTCGTTCGATTAGAGTCACCCGCTATTATGTCCAAAATTCGACTGATGCCAGGCATATTCAGTAAAGTTCCCAATATAGGTACTCTTCGTAAAAAGTTTATCGCTACTGGCAGAAAACCACTGAAACAAAGTTAAGTAGCAAGTTATCTCAGACTGGACATTCATTAACTCTTCCCAGTGGACTTCAGGTCATTTTGGACTCGATAAATGGGATTTCTCAAGCTCCTTTAGCGAAACACATTTGACCCGAGTCCAGCAGGTTGCCAAAACATCTGTTGATTATAATTATATGGTACTTACCTGAAAAGTAATACAAAGCCATATGTTTCTAAGATCATCCCCACAATGGGCCAACCCATAAGTACTATGATAACACCCCCTAGAAATGAGGCGCTGGCTTTCATCTTATGCCTTTGAAAGAAGAAGTTTAGCGTCCTCCATGGTCCAATAACACATCCCAGTCCCGATATAAACAGAAGCTGCAGGATGGTAAGTTTCGAAAAGTTCAATTAGATACAAGATTTAACCGAAATATAAATGATATTTATTAATTATGCAAGATGTAGAGATTGCAAGATTACAAGCTAAATAAATAATAAGAATTACGAGCTTACGTTTCCGATGGCGAGCAGACCTTTGTCGAAGAGCAATAGCATGCCGAGGAACAGAAAGAAAATCCCAAATCCCGCCAGTCCCACTCCGATTTCTGGAAACACAACCCTTGTAGTAAAATCCAACAATCAATACCTCGCCGGCTTGGCGCAAATCGATACGAGCGATTCTTGCACTCACTCTGCGTGTCCGTGATTTCGAACATTATTTACAAGTTGTTCTGGCGTTCGTTTCAAAAACGTGAATACACCGGGCGAATTCGATTTGTTTGCGTATGAACGGGAACTTAACCTATATCCACGTCATTGGTTATGATGCGGCACGAACCCCACTGTACATTACGAAGCTTCGTCAGCTCTCCCGCCCCTTGTGCGCAACTAGATTCATCGGGGGGACATTTCAATCCACACTCCGCTCATTTGTCGTCTCCAGAATCGCGCAAAATTGCTTGTAAGGAGAAAAAAAAATCCGTGAGACGACAGGAAGCGCGATTGGCACTCGTACTTTCAAAATAACTTGAGAGCTGAGCGACTACCAGGGATCGAACATCCCCCGATTATTGCCGATTAGTCCCGACACCTTATCAGTGCAACAATTGTTACACGTGCCATGGAAATGTGCGCGTTCGCATCTGTTTCTATATCCAATCGACTTTTTAGTAACGAGACAGGAAATCTTTTCAATGAGTTTGGATAAAAAGGAAAAAAAATAATTATTTCGTCAAAAGCTAAAAAAAAAAGAAACATAAAACTCTAGTGATCTATATTATATATGCATCGTCATATTAAAATGTGATTTTTTGGTAATGACACAAGACAGAAAATCTTTTCAATGAGTTTGGATGAAAAATAAAAAATAATTATTTTGTCAAAAGCTAAAAAAACATTTGTGATCTATATATATATACATCGTCACATTAAAATACAATTTTTTAAATTAGAAAAAGTCTAGCGGATACGATTATAAAACGTTCTTACAAGTTTGTATTGAAATTGTTAAATCCAATGAAAAATAATGATTGAAAAGGCATCGAATCAAAGTCAAATAGACATCGATTCGACCAATCATTCCTCACTGAGAATCGTCTTAAGAAGGATTGTTAATTTCCAGTCGACACAGAGTATTAGTGACATTTCATCTATATTATAATTTCGCTAACAATGTAAATGCAATATAATACATATTGTTATATTACATTTATATTGTTGAGTGCGAAATTATAACATAGATGTAATGTAACTGATGCTCTGTGTCGACTAAGTTCTTTTATACAAGGAAACACGTATGTATCATATATAGTGACCACCGAACTGACAGTAGATTTGAGTTCGGTTGAATGAATTTAATGTCAAAATTAAATTTATCATCACGCATAATGATTTCTAGGCAGCGTTCCAAGATGGGAAATATTTTTGCATATTTATTGGCAGTTTGGCCTTTCAACGGCAATCATTTTAAACCTGTTCTTGAAATTGATTTAATGAAATACTTGACCAGCACAGTGAAGAAAAAAAATATCAATATTATCGCTTAATTATTAATATACAAATTATATTTCATGCTTTTCATCATGTTTTTTGAAAATATTTTTTTCGTCAACGTACATTGATTGTTTACTGTAATTTAATACATGAGTATGTTAGACTACATAAAAAGCTGTATAATCTCAAATTATTATATATATATATATTTTTTAAATGTGTGTATGAGTGTGCGCGCGCATCATTAACAAATAACGTAACTAATCATTACGCAAATGTCCTATGGGACAGTAATTTGCATTTTTGAAATATCAGTGCGTTCTAAAACTCATTTGAAGGAGTGTCGTAGCCACCTTTCCGAAAATGCAGAAACTTTTTACGTTATACAAATATAGCTTTTGTAGGGAATGAAAAATTACAGTTACTTCAATAAATTTCAGAAAATTTAATTTGAAAATTAATTGGAAATTAACTCGCAGACGAGAGATTCTTAATTCCAAATTATCATTCAATATTTTTTACGGTGAAAAGGAAGCAGGAGGACTTGCTTCCTTCAACGTCGCCGGCGAACGTCGATCCGTAACCGTGACGTTGGCAGCATTGGCAGCGAGTTGAGCTTATTTTAGAACACGGGAGAACGCAGCGCACCGAGCGCACGACCGAGTCGCGAACGTCTCGTACAGAACGCAGACTGGATCTGACGGTTCTTCATCGTGGCAGTCGTCGCGCCAGGAAGTCCGACCTAGTGGAACGATTTACGGGACATTTATGTGAGAACGCAGCCGGGCGAAGATGGTGTCGGTGATGCAGCCGTACATGGTGAGTTTGACGTTCGATCGTATTTATCCGCGGCCCCCGGTAAACGGTCGTTTTGACAACGGACCTGGCGGATCCCGTCATCGTCCCCCTCCCCGTAACACGAAGCTGCATCACGATCCTTCTCGCGATCTTCTTGCAGGACATCGAGAGTTCCAGGAGCTACATTGACGAGCTATATTCCCCGGACGCTCAAAAATGCCTGGAAGCAATTATGTGAGTTGGAAAAAAAATCGTCCTTAACCTTAAGGGTTAATGCTCCGTTATGTATGATTAAAAATTTCTGATCTTTTCCATCTCCCCTTCCCCCTCTGTACATTCGTTTACGGCCCATTTCCACGGCCGACGGGGGAAAAAACTGTACTAATGTTTCCTGGGTCTCTCTCAGATGCCTGAAGAACTCGGTGATTGGCAGCAACAGACAAAAGGGTTCGGTTATAGCTCAAGGCGTGGTTCCTCGGCTCTTGCAGCTGCTCGGCGACACGTCCGGTACCATCGGCGATCGTATAAGATTAGAATCGGCTGTTACGCTAGGCTCCCTGGCCAAGGGCACCGATCAACATGTACTGGCGCTTATAGACTTAGGCGTAGTTCCGTTGCTGCTACAAGTCTTGCTGTCCTCGCCGATTCCGGAAATCGGCGTCGCGGACGGCAAGATCAAGGTGCTGGATCTGTTGCATGAGGCCTGCCTGCGGTGTCTGCGCACAGTGTTCCAGCACGCCGCTGCGCCGGTACACTCGATTTATCAGGATCCTGCGTTAGTACCACGGTTGTTATCCCTAGCGAGTCGATCGGTCACCTGTCAAGTCTGTGTCGCGACAATCTTAACTACAGCATGTAAGGTAAAGAGAGGTCCGAAACTCTTATCAAGTATAAAAATGTGCGCGTCGCAAGAAGGAACTAATCTGCAAATTGCTTGTCAGACGACGGAGGAGCAGAACGCTCTGTCCAAAGGCGGAGCGGTAGAAACGTTGGCGATGCAACTGGACTCGCCCCTGTCCGATGTTCAGCTACCAGCTCTGGCCTGCTTGGCGAACATGTGCTACCAGAATCACATGGTGTCGGCTATGGTCGCGTCGGCCAGCACGAGTAACACTGTACACGGTAGATTGGTCCCTGTCGCCCTAGGTCAATTAATGGGACGCGAAAAGAGCTCGCTGATACAGCTCGAAGCAGCGAGGTGCATCGCGTATATGCACCGGGCCGGGGCGTTGCCGTCCACTGACCCGCGAGTAGTCTATCGCGCCTTACCCTGTCTCGTGCGCTTGTGTCATCGGGACCGACCGCCACGCGAGAGAGTCGCCGCGGCCGAGACACTCGCGTATCTGACCGAAGTCGATACGGATCTACAGCGTTTAGCTTCCATTAGTAACCATTTGATACCGACACTAGCGGAGTTGTTGAGACCACATCCGCAAGTAAGCAGAAATTAAATACACTGAATATCTACAGATTGTAGAATTGATGAAAAAAAGATACCTTTTGTTATTAGATTGTACATGCAGTAGGGCTTGACTAAAAATTGTGTATATTTTTTTGCTCAGGTTCAGGATGCGACGCTAACGCAAGATATGCGACAAGCTGCATTCAGAGCATTCGCGTCTCTCGGAGCAAATGACGAAGATATTCGAAAGCGTATTATTGAAACGGAAAGTCTTATGGAACAAGTAGTATCGGGACTTCAAGATCCAGGCGGATCCCGTGTTCGTTTAGCCGCGGTTAGATGTTTGCATTCCCTCTCGAGGAGCGTGCAACAGCTTCGCACTACGTTTCAGGATCATGCAGTGTGGAGGCCACTTATGCAGTTGTTACACGGAGCTGACAAGGGGTTGGAGGGTAAAATATGATAATACATTTACGATTTAAGCATTATAGAGATACGCTATAATAAATTAAGGAACGTATGTTGCATGCATATATATTGGATATAAGATACAAAATATATATATTTAGCCTCAAATTTCGAATTAACATCTTAATCAAAAAGAAAAAAAAAAGATGCAATATCGAGAAGTGGGTTATTAATGTACATTGTGAGTTATTCTTTCTTTATTCTATATAAGACAAGAATAGAATGTAGCTGAATTAAAATACACGCATCAAGAAAAGCTCGCAGGTTCGTTTTATATTTCTATTGGCGAAATTGGCATTTCGCAAAAAAGATAGGTACACGAACGTGAATTTAAAATAGGGCGATTGTTTTTTCATGCGTGTAGACAAATGATGAAATACATCCCTATTCTTTTCTCTCTGCATTGTAAGATTATTTTTCAAAAAGAAGAGCAAGAATAAAGAGATTAGCGCTTGTAATTAGCTGTTATTATTAGTATTCAATCGCCAAATATATGAATTACTATTAACATTGTCATTATTGTACTATAGGTAGAGGCGAAGGTGAAGGTGATTTATTAACTGTTGCCTCGAGTACTTTATGTAATTTACTGTTGGAGTTTAGTCCGAGCAAAGAGCCAATTCTCGAGTCCGGCGGAGTAGAGTTATTGTGTTCTCTCACTAAACGGCCCGAATCGGCACTCCGACTGAACGGCATTTGGGCCCTAATGAATGTGGCCTTTCAAGCGGAGCAACGTGTAAAGTCGCAAATACTGTCGTGCTTGGGCACAGATCAGATCTTTCGTCTCTTGGCCGATCCTGAGTTAGGCGTCCTGATGAAAACGCTGGGCTTGTTGCGAAATTTGCTTTCCACTAAAGCTCACATAGATCGTATAATGGGCGAGCACGCCACGCATGTTATGCAAGCGGTCATTCTAGTACTGGAAGACCCGGAACACCCGGCGGACGTCAAGGAGCAAGCACTTTGCATTTTAGCAAATGTAGCTGATGGCGATCGAGCTAGAGATCATATCATGGCTAATGACGATGTGCTTAAGAAACTCATGGATTATATGGTTCGTACAGTGTATTTATTTATTTATTTTTTTACGTTATTACGAGTACTTCATTAATTGCATATTTCTATACAATTAACTCAATTAATAGACAGGATAATAAAAGTTTTAGAGAGATTGTGTGAAAAAACATTCGTATGAAGTAGCTGTTTTATCGACACCAAAAAATAATAAGCTCTTAGTGTATAAGCGTAGTATGCAAATCGAAGTATTTGTATCTTTTTCGAATCCTATCTATTAATTTAATAATTATATTTTTTGAATGGCCATCAATTGTACGATGCGATGTTTGACGTGTACATTTTATTTAGATGCACAGCAACGTGAAACTGCAAGTTGCTGCTATTTTTTGTGTATGCAACCTAGTCTGGAGAGAGGAACCCGGTGCCGCGCAGCGGCAAGCGCGTTTGCGGGAATTAGGAATTCATCGTATTTTGCAACAATTACGTCATACGAAAGACACTCAGCTATTTGAGAAGTATGAAAGATAAACATTACGTGCTAAGTTATTGTCTTATCGCAAACTCTTGTTATAATGGGGATTTCATTCGTCATCATTTACGTTTCAGAGTGAAGACTGCCCTATCGCAATTCTACGAACCTTGAACTTGGAACGTATCGCCGATGAAGATTAGGTTATGATTTCAAGTGTCTTTTTTATATTTGAAGTAAATTACGAGTTTAGCATTAATACTGTGATCACCTCGGTTGACAATGTATAATCGAAAGTTACAAACAAGACGAACAAACTGATACTTCTGAGCCTATGCCTGTAATCTGTCTCTGTAGTATTTATTTAACTTAATAGAGAAAAGTAACATATTACATATAATTCGTTTACTTATGTCAAAGGAAGTGTTTGATATATATTATGTACAACATTGATTTACAAGCAGAGGCTTCAGATATGGATTGTCATATGCAATAAAAAGAAATTAAGGGAATAAGTGAAATCATGAAAAGAAATTGAAATAAATAGAAAGCAAATACACTCTTTATGCGGTATACTTCCATACCTTTAGATATATCCGTCAAATACAAAGAATTCCATAATAAATTTATATTGAAAATCTTGTAATGTGTATATATATATATATATATTTGAAAGAAAATATAACTAGCGCATAATGTTTAATAAATATTACATTTTATATCTTTGGTATCTGTCTTTAGTTTATATGAAAAATTATGTAATTTAAACGGTTTTGATTCTTATGAAGATTCTTATGACGATAAAAATAAATCTGGAATGTTATATTTAAAAATTCACATACTAGTAATTATTGATACAAATGTATGAAGTGAAAATACTGTGAATTATGCGCTCATCGCATCACTCATTGATAACAAACTGGATCAGTTTTTTTTTTCTTATTACAAATATCAAGAAAGAGGACAAATATTATTAAAATGCATTATGAATTAAGCAGAAGCATTACTATCACCGGAAAGATTTTCCATTGGATTGTTAGCCAATGGATCCAATTCTGCGAATAAATCCAACCATGAGTTACCTTTCTGCTTTCCAGTCTTATTCTTTTTCTATGAAAAGAATATTACGATATATTAATTGAGCGAGATTCGCATTGTTATTATCAAATGCAGTGAATACTTACTTTGTCGTCCGTGCTACTGGTGGTACTCTTTTGTCCCATACCTAACGCTGCATCCCCTAGACTCTGTTTCAAAATGCTAGGCGGTAGAAAAGTATCGTGTGATATGCCTTCCCAATCATTGTTCGTGCATTGTTGCTTATCGTTCAAGATTTCGTCGAAAAGCGTTGCACTGTCGGAGGCTAATAAATTTAACGATTGTTGTTGTGCAGCCTCCGATGATAAAGAGGACAGATCAGCCAAATTGAAATCAGTGTTGCACTCCTCCAATATATCCATTACTGATTTCTGCCTCTCGGAGTTTTTACTGAATACAGTATGACTATTTTTTTCAATTTTATTAACCGATTGTTCAGTATTATTGGACGTATCTTTCTCCAGGATAAGATTTCCAAAGAACTCCTCGAGACTTTTATCACTCTCCGTATCTTTGGTACTATGCACTATTCCGTTTCTCGAAGAATCTGCCGTCGTCTCCAAATGTATCAACGTATCTTTCGGCTCATTTTCTATATCCAAGAGCTTTTCATCTTTCTTATTTTTCTCCGATGTGCTTTCTGAGTTTGCGGTAGCTTCTTGAGCTTCCTCAACATCGTCGTGATAATCCATATCAAAAAATTGTAATCTGTAAAAATCGATTTAACAAAAATGACACACAGTGATAACACAAAAATGACGAAATACACATACAGTTTTTATTTTCATTATGCAACTCACTTATCCTTGTCGTCTAAATCGTCGTCGCCACCAGTTTCCTGCGCCAATTTACTGGACGTTTCAGCCAATTCTCGCACAACTGTAAAGTCATAACGTTGATAGCCTTTGAAGCTGTTGGCTATTGTCGAATACGCTTGTGCAGATTTCTTTGTGAAATTCAGGAGTGTGGTTTGATATAAAACTAAGGCATGACTGAACATATTACATCTTGCCGCCGCTAACAAATCAACCTTCTGAAGACAGTCAAGAGCCCGATTGTCAAAAATTATTTTGCCCCTAAATTACAACAAATATATACATAAGATACAATATCCTTCGCAGTATTTCATGAACACGCAATTAAATCAAATTTATACGAATGAGAACAAAGTATTATCTAATTAAACGTAATACCATAATTTGAATAAAGAGATATGATTGAATCTATCATTGTATTACACAATATATAAAATGTAAAACCTACTGCTTAACATGTGCTTGGACTTTTTTGTATTTTTCCAGTTGCTTGGATGTATCTGGATCTAAATCGAGAGAAATATTTTTCATCCATGACAGAGCAGCTCGGTATTCTGTACGAGCCTTTTCCATCGCTTGTACATTCTGCAACGTATCCTCGATAGCTCTTTGCCTAAATGTTTCCACCTCCTGATACAATCGGCCCAAGGGAGCTCTCAATGCGAGCCTCTGTTGTCCAGAGTAAGAAAGGGATTTGCCAACAGCCGACATCATTTTGCCGGCGCGAGTTTTGTCTTGCTTCCCCGCATCTTTCAAGAAACGTCCCATTCCATTTTCCTCCTGGGCCAAATCTAAACAAGGTAAATTATTTTATTATCACAATATCTTGATGATTAAAATTCACTTTAAAGAAACATACTACAACAAATATATTCTCAATCAATACAATTATTTCGTATTAGAAATTATGTTAGAACACGCACTGCATAATCTTTCTTGATATCTATCAATAACCCTTTGTAAGTAGGAACAGGAATCTTGGATACTGCGGAACAATTCTAGTTTTGCGTCCAACTCAGCATCTGAAGCGACTATACATTCATCTTCCTTCTTCCCTAGTTTCTGGGACAAAGCCTGTTTTCTCACCCAGAATTGGTATTGCATCTTTATGATGGCAGAATCGTGCATAGACTTTTGAACCCAATCAACTTTCGAATCAAAGGTATTCTCTGATACACCCGGTGCACCTCTGTTACTGCATGCATGGTATAAAGAAGTTTTGTAAGTTTCTCGTTAAACGTGACAGTGATTAGTATAAGAATTACATGCAAAGATCTCGACAACAGAAAAATTGCACACTTTTTTTACTGAAAAATAAGTTGTTAAACAGTTGTTAAAATGACATGCCTGATTATTGATGTTAGATAATTAGTTATTCATAAAGTTCTACTGATAATGCAATTACGTGTACTTCCAACTAGCAGGATGGGAAGAGGAACGTTTGCAATCTCTGGATAATTTATCAGTCATACAGGAAGAGGAAAAAAAAGCTAAATGATTTTTCTTTAACACAATATCTGGAAGATCAGATAGGAAGCTTATGGGACAATTGAATAATTAATTTTACGACATCTAATAAATGCAAATATATGTAATTTCTTTTCTCAACTAACAGAATGGACATTGCGGGCTCCAGATAATTTATCAGTCATACAGGAAGATGAAAAAAGCTAAACAATTCTTTTTTAACGTAAAATCTGGAAAATCAGACCTAAGAAGCTTATGGGACAGTTGAATAATCAAATTTACGACATCTAATAAATGCAAATATATGTAATTTTTTTTCTCGACTAACAGGATGGAGAGAGAGGACGTTGCGGGCTCCACAGATAATTTATCAATCATGCAAGAAGGGGAAAGGGGGAAGTGTCCTTTAACATATCAAGAAGACGGACCTAGGGAGCTCAAGGGAAAGTTGGATAATCAATTTCGCGCGATATTCTATTAATAACACAAGGAAAGATGTAAACTACCATATTGATTCAGTATAATTGGAAAATTGGAGCGTCTCCCGTCGCTGCTCGGCGTCCCGCGTCCCGCCTCGTCGACGAGGAGGTTAACGTAGTTCGCTAGCTACGACGACGGCGGGACTCGGACGGAGAGAAAGAGAGAGAGAGAGCGCAGGACGAGAACGGGAGGAGATACTTACTGAGCATTCATAACGGAAGACCCGCTGGAACGCCACGGTGCGCGCGCGTGTGTGGGCTACGGCGTTAATGTTTACAAGCGCGGAGCGTAGGGCTCGGGGCCGCTGTGCGTGCGTGCAACACCGTCGCTTGGCCGCGGATATATCACATAGTGCACGCGCGTAACGCTCTACGCGCGATCGCATTCGTAGCGGGCGCCGCGTCGACGGTCGGGACGACGGGAACCGGAGCGGATTCTCCTACATGACAGCTTCGCACAGGAAAGGCCACGGAGGCTATGCCTCGTTCTCGTTCGCGTCTGCTCGAGCGTTTGCCGACCAGACGACCAATCGGCCGACGCGACGCCCGCGATTGGCCGTCGCGACGTCGCGATAAGAAAGAGGATAAATTGGATCGATCGTTGTTATCGTACTGTGTGAAAAAAAGAGGGCGATTGGTGATTCATATTTTTTGGATTTTTATATTTAATGACAACTTTATTAACTTATGTTAATTGTTCATTTCTATCAATGCAGATTAACTTTGAGTGATTTACTACCCACTTTTTATCTTTTTCTAATTTGTAGAATTAGATATAAATAGAAAAGGCTTCGTTGTCAGTCGCAAACGCCGTGATACCGCGGCGTTGTGATTCGTCAATTATGTCGTTTGCCACTGGCGACGAAGCCTTCACAACTTATTGTAGAACGCTCCTAAGAGATTAGAGTTAATTTGTATTAATAAAAATAGATATTAATGATGAATAGTTAATTTAATTGGTAGAATTGCTTGCAGAAAAATTTCTAGTTGCATCAATTTGTTGTTTCTGCTGGTCTTTTTATTTTTTATGTTAAGTAATAGGAAATTAATAATTCTATTTGTGTTATTGAAATACTATTGGTGTTGTTTGACAAATTATAATTACTGATGAAGTAATTAATTAAAGTTTAATTGACATTCTCAGATATCGAAATCGATCAATATCAATATTTTCTAATTATCCGATTTNAGAGAAATTAGTAATCATTAATTAATTATTTATCAATAGGGGTAGGTTTGAATCAAGTTTGCGGTTATTTTATTTAGATGGCGCTACTAAAGATTTAAACGTTATCTTTGCGACGACTATTTTTACCGTGCATTGAATAACACTTAAATTAGAATTGCTTGGAATATTTTACGACGGTCTTTAAATAGATTGTATGATATTGTGCAATCCTTGCTAAACTCATTCCGTCGACTTCTATCGAATCTATCGAACTTTCGTTAAACAATATATAAAATAAAGAAAAAAATACTGAAACGAAGAAATGCTTAAAAAATTACAATACATTCTATTTGTTTTTTATGCAAAATTTATTTAATTGCATTTGAAACACAGTATCATTTATTACAGCGGTCTTAAAATTATCATTGCAGCGTCGAAAAAAAGTTCAGCGAGCTAATGATAATAATAGTCGTAAAAACATTCGTTCTCTTGTACAGTGTTTAGTTCTACTTCTTATCGTCAAAAGTGTCGAGATTAAACTTCGGAGAAAAACAAGGCGAGCATTCCTCGACGAATCTCGCCTGCTGCTGCTCTAGAATGCCCGAGAACCTTCCGCGCAAACGCGCTCGCTGCTTTGGGGCGGCCTAGAAAGTGCTAGAAAGCGCGCGAACAATCATGAAGATTCTCACATCTGCGATCAAGCAGATTTCGCAAAGGTGCAGCCCCCGCGTATCGTCGAGGCGCCGCACGATGAAACGTGATTCGCGCATTCGGGGCTAATTATAGCCGTGAATCTTCTAGCACGCTATGACGCTTCCAACATCTCTACCCACGTTTCTTCTCTCCGTCCTGCTTCCTCACTGCGTGCGTCACTCCTCTTCTCGCCTACGAGCCGATCGCGTTCGCCAATGGAAACGTCTCGTGGATTCGCGAAATCGCGCCCTGATTGGTCATCCGTCGAAGCTTCTCGAAGCGGGCGATTCGGTGTATTAAAAACGCGGCGCGCGACCCGCGTCGTCAGTTTCGCAACAAGCGCGATCGAGTTCGAATCAGTGTAAGCGCGATCGAGTTCGAATCAGTGTAAGCGCGATAGACGACGCGAGGTTGTACGGCTTGCAATCAACCCATTGACGTATTAGAGAGACTGTTGCAAGGTAAGTTCTCAAATTAGATAATTGTGCGTAAATCGTTGCTCAAAAAATCGCATCGCGACGGGGTGTCGAAATTTTCATCGAGATTACGGAAAAAACAGATTATTGGGAAAATTTTCTTCGATATTATTTCTCTGTCTCCTTAAACCCAGGACATTCGTCGCTTCGTGAAGTAAATAACTGTGAAGTGAAGAAACATAATTAACATTAAATTTTAAATATGTAACAAGAAAATTAACTTTAAGAGTCACGCGCGATTTGTAATGCATGATTTTAACGCTAATTAGTATTCTAACGCTGATTAACAATTCTGTAGCAGTTCCAGATAATTTAATTATTTATTTTAACATTAACTGAGAATTTTAATATTGAGAGTTTCAAGCAAAATATTTTCTACAACTATTGAAAAAGTTACTGTTAATTGCAGCTATCGAAATACAGGAAACTGTTACAATTATTGAAAAAAGATAATTGTTTCCGGATGATTTTGCAATATTCGCCGCGGTTTCCAGGAAAAACAATAATCGATCAGGGTCGAAAGAGTGTTTTGCATGTTTTAAAATGATTGATGAGAGCGTTCTCAAGTAGCGTTTATGTACATTTTATACATATTTCTTAAACACATAAAACCAACGTACGCTACTTGAATTTTAACCTCGCTTTATAAAAAAAATATATAATTTTTTATTTTTTTTTTACTTTATAAAGATATATATTATAAAAGATATATCTTTTCACGATAGAATTTTTGCACTGAAATATACAGATATGCTTTTCTGAAAAGGAGTTCCAACACTCGATATAAAAGAAATTCGAGAATCGTAACAGTATACTATTTTATTGCGTCGCGTTATTTTGAGCGCGTGGAAGATTGCTTGAGTTCGAGCAACTTCGATCGCTCCATGAAATTGTTTCTTCTTGTCTTTTTTTTTTTTATCACAACGTCACGTCGCACACACGTATCGCGTTTGTCACCGCGTCGATTTGTCGTTTCAGTGATTACCGAGAAGACGAGAAGAGCCGACGATGGCAAAAGCACCGGCAGTCGGAATTGACCTGGGCACCACGTACTCGTGCGTGGGTGTCTTCCAGCACGGGAAGGTCGAGATCATCGCAAATGACCAGGGTAATCGGACCACGCCGAGCTATGTAGCCTTCACCGACACGGAGAGGCTGATCGGCGACGCGGCCAAGAACCAGGTCGCCATGAATCCCAGCAACACCATCTTCGGTAAGTCAGAAGCTGTTGTCACACGTTGCCGTGACATACCGGCTTTTGCGTCGCAGTTGCATTAGACGGTACCGCCTTGATAAGGTCTTTTGCGCCGCGGCTCTATCGATTAACTTTCCGGCGTTTTGTTTTCATATTTTATTCGTCGAATTGTTTAAGAAGTTAAGTTGATATTATTGTTTAAGAATTTAAGTTGATATTCCTGATGGCAAGGACGATATATTGAATTTCTTTGGTGAAACTCTTCGAGAAATGAAATTTTTACGCGTTTTTAAATGTTTGAAAAGCCGACGCTAAGATATACGAGAATATTCGAATGAAATATATAATTTGGCAAGATATGTAACAATATCGTTATATGTTTGGTATTTTTGAGGTAAATAATGTTGCAAGCCTTGTATTGATTTGTTTTTTTTTCCGACGAAAAACTACGTCGTTCTTAAATTATTATTCGACTTTGAGATCGATCGAGAGAGAGAAACATGAAACTTTCCGTGCTCGGAAGTCAAATTATCTCAATCGAGTTTTACTGCAGTTTTACTTACGATGACCTTGTCCGACGTGCATGTTTCTACTGCTCTAGTGTGTGTGTGTGCAGCATTCACTCATAACGTACGCAATTCCCTCCTTCCCCGACCGCCTATCCTTTAACATTGTAGCTGAGCGTTTTGACGTGTATACATTGTACTTTTATGTAATCCTAATTTGTGTGCCAGCTACAGTGCCGTACAGGTTTACGTTTGAATCGTAAATCAAAATGACTCACGCGACACGTTCGTCGCTCAATGTCAGATGCTTATTTAACTTTTTAGAATATATGAAAGAAAACTGAAAGAATTATTAATGTGCAATATAAAGATAACGATGTTATATAATATATATATTAAAAATTATGTAATAAAATAAGAAAGTATTTTTTAAATAGTATTTTAGTAGTATTTTAAAGAGTATTTTTTAAATATTATACAACGTAAATTTTACGAAACTTTTCAATCTATTTTCACAATTATAATACAATTTGCGGTAAGTAGAAACTATTTCGTGATTTTTCTTTTGTGAAATTATATAACTTGTATTGGCAAGTATTAAAAATTTCTGTTTCTCGACTCGACGATAATTCCACAACCATTACCTCCGATACTCTGGTAATCCATACCATCCGCAGAATCCTTTTCTCCATTTCATCGCACAGTACGCTTTAAAAGACGATTATTGAAGAAATAGACAACTTACGAATCTGTTTTTCCCTTCAAGACGCGAAGCGTTTGATCGGTCGTCGCTTCGACGATGCGACGGTGCAGAGCGACATGAAGCACTGGCCGTTCACGGTGGTCAACGATGGAAGCAAACCAAAGATCAAGGTGTCTTACAAGGGCGAGATGAAGACCTTCTTCCCCGAGGAAGTGTCCTCCATGGTTCTGACAAAGATGAAGGAGACTGCGGAGGCGTACCTGGGCAAGACCATAACAAACGCCGTCATTACGGTGCCCGCTTATTTCAACGATTCCCAGAGGCAGGCGACGAAGGATGCTGGCGCTATCGCTGGTCTGAACGTTCTCAGGATAATAAACGAGCCTACAGCCGCCGCGATAGCCTACGGTCTTGATAAGAAGGCCGCGGGCGAGAAGAACGTCCTGATCTTCGACTTGGGCGGTGGTACCTTCGACGTGTCGATTCTCACGATCGAGGATGGTATCTTTGAGGTGAAATCCACAGCCGGCGACACGCATCTCGGCGGCGAAGACTTCGACAATCGAATGGTGAACCACTTCGTGCAGGAATTCAAGAGAAAGTACAAAAAGGACCTGAGCCCCAACAAGAGAGCTGTAAGACGCCTGAGGACCGCCTGCGAGAGGGCGAAGAGAACGTTGAGCTCGTCGACGCAGGCGAGCATCGAGATCGATTCGCTGTTCGAGGGCATCGACTTCTACACGTCGATCACCAGGGCTAGGTTCGAAGAGCTCTGCGCCGATCTGTTCAGAAGCACTCTCGAGCCTGTGGAGAAGGCGCTCAGGGACGCGAAGATGGACAAGGCTCAGGTTCACAGCATCGTTCTAGTCGGCGGCTCCACTAGGATACCAAAGATTCAGAAGCTGCTTCAAGATTTCTTCAACGGCAAAGAACTGAACAAGTCCATCAATCCGGACGAGGCCGTCGCCTACGGCGCGGCAGTTCAGGCGGCAATTCTGCACGGCGACAAGTCCGAGGAGGTCCAAGATCTGCTTCTACTGGATGTGACTCCGTTGTCATTGGGTATCGAGACCGCCGGTGGCGTCATGACCACCTTGATCAAGAGGAACACAACGATTCCAACGAAACAGACTCAGACGTTCACCACGTACTCCGACAACCAACCGGGAGTATTGATTCAGGTCTACGAGGGAGAGAGAGCGATGACGAAGGATAACAACATCCTCGGCAAATTCGAGTTGACAGGTATTCCTCCGGCGCCTCGGGGTGTTCCGCAAATCGAAGTAACCTTCGATATCGACGCTAATGGTAAGTTGCGATGCTGCAAACATTAATATTTTTAAATCATTGTTTAATTATTTGTTATTTTAGTAACGTTTTCTATAATCTGTTTCTGTATTTTGTTTTGCAGGTATATTGAATGTCTCTGCTATCGAGAAATCCACGGGTAAAGAGAACAAGATCACGATTACCAACGACAAGGGTCGTTTGTCGAAGGAGGACATAGAAAGGATGGTGAACGAAGCCGAGAAATACCGATCGGAAGATGAACTACAACGAGAAAGGATTTCCGCTAAGAACGCTCTCGAATCGTACTGCTTCAATATGAAAAGCACGATGGAGGACGAAAAAGTTAAGGATAAGGTCGATGCGTCTGACAAAGAGAAAGTCATTTCCAAGTGCAATGAGGTCATTTCCTGGTTAGACGCCAATCAATTGGCGGAGAAAGAAGAGTTCGCTGATAAGCAGAAAGAATTGGAGGCTGTTTGTAATCCCATCGTCACGAAATTGTATCAAAGTGGCGGAGCGCCTGGTGGCTTCCCAGGCGGAGCGGGAGCCAATCCTGGTGGTGCCGGGGGCGCCGGTGGACCAACCATCGAGGAAGTCGATTAAATTAAATCGTGATCTTTTATGTTTTCCTCATATAGCTTTGTCTCCATTGCGTTTCATTTAACAATACATCCCATTCTTAAGGATCATTTTAGTTTATCTGTGTAAAAAGTTTTTTATTTTCTGAAGATCTTACTGTGTTTTGTTGTATTATGTCTTATTGTATTATATAGTGATAAGTTTGTTACAATAAATATTTATTAATTTAATATTCAATTAAAAAAATATCGCATCTGTTTTTATCTTACCGCAATTTTCCACTTAACGTTTCCCGTTGAATTGCGCATCTGGATTTTCCGGTCGATAAAATTGCACAAGAATTATTAGATAAGTAGTAATCACTCCGACGAACTGAAAAACAGATTTATTCACTTAATTGCTCCGATAACTATTATAGAATTATATATATAGAAATTATATAAAAAGGAGTTAATTCTATAATGTAAATTTTAATAAAATTAATAAATTGTATACTTACACCACTGAGCAAAGCATTATTCATTTCAAAGAAGTCGCAGGCCGTGAACGCTACTCGGTGTTGTTGCAGCTGAATCGAAAAATCATTGACCTCGTTTCTGACACAGTCTCGGTCCAGATTTTTCCGCAAGAGATTTTCCATGACGACGTAGTTCAGATTGTAACTGCTGCTCCGATTAGAATTTTGCTCGCCGTCTGGACCTTCCAGCGGCGGTGGCACTTCCAGACTCGATCGATTCCTCACACCGTTTAGCTTACGGAGATTCGTAGGCTTACAATCCAGTAAAATCGTGTATATCATTATCCCGGTCCTGTTAGATTCTTGACTCGCAAGCGTGCAGATCCAGCACATCAGACCGAACTGCGCGGCGTATAAAATCCAAAGGATATTATTTATCAGCATGAACGCATAATTCTTCTCCACGACGCCCATATAGATCCTGAATAGCGTAGCCACGACCATGGTGAAGCAGTTCGCCGAGCAGAGGAGAAGATGAAAACCGTGAATGTCGTTTACCATGACGACCAGATCGCAAATACCTGCGTAACAGAATTAAAATGATTCAACAACGTCTCGATACTGCCATCGCAACTTCACAGATTGTATTAAATTACATCTCGAGCTACGCCAAATGTATACGCACCGAGTTACAATATAAAAGATAATATTCACCGAGACTTACCGGTGTGCAATTCCCTGACGCGCCTAATTTTGAGCGCGATCCATGGCGCACCGTACAGCTCGTCCAACTGGACGATCAGTTCATTTATGGTTTGGAATCTATGGTAGAGCGCGTAGACGACAACGTCGAAGACGAAGCTGTTGATCATCGACTGGGCTATCGTGTAGTAGAGCAACAGGTCGGACGCGAAGATGTCCTCGGGACGTGTGAAGTAATAATACAGGGCGTGCACGATCAGGGACAAAGGGCCACAGGCGAAGGTCGCGAGAATCGCCAGCGCTTCCATAGTTTTTACGGGCCGGTCACTCATGGGGGTCTCTCTCCTGATCTTCTGATCCAACTCCTTCATCCTGTCCATCAGCTTCGGCCACCTGTCATACTGGCCGATCCCGTGATAAACGTAATAATACGCCGACACGTAGCACATCACCTTGTTCATGTAGTACATGATCTTGAATATGTCGCTCTTGAAGACGCTACCGAAGACGAAAAAGTCTATCGCGCCGTACGCCACGATGACGGAGCATACGGCGAAGTGAACGACACGTAGAACTATCGTGACAGCCCTGGGACACTTTCGCGGACGTGCAACGCCGACGCCCAGCAGCCAGGAGATATACGATATTGGACGTAAACTGTGCTCTATCGAGGCTGAATTATCGTCCACCTGCACATGGATGTCCTCCTCCATTTTCGTCTCGTATCTCCTTGCTAAATCGACACGATGTATTTTGCAAGCGAGTAGGGATGCAAATTATTACATTGAAGCTCCTGACGATACAGAATATTTTAGAGAAAGAAGCGTGAACATTTTCTAGGCACCATGAAAGACACTTTGACGAGCATCGCAAGTTCTCCTTGTTTTACGTAGAATAAAGAACGATATATTACTCCTGCAATATTAATGAAGTTCAGATTGCGTGCCTCTCATACTAAAGCGGTTTTAGTAAATTAAATGGATTATCGCGAGCGAAGAGAGAGAGAGAAACAGCGTATATTAATAATGCATGAAGTTCGTGTATAATGGAAATCTTGAATTTTGAGCCTGTTCCGTTCGTCTTCTTCAATATTTTAAGCTAAGAAGAAATAATCACACGTCTACATGTGTGCTTATATCGAAAAAACGAGCTTTATTTGGCCCAACGACTATATTACAATCTTATGATACAGTAAACATTTAAAACCGGGATAAAACGAATAACGTTGTACATCGATTTTTATAAATCAGGCGGCAAGTATCGAGTATAGAGTATCTCGGAGTAATGCGGGCTCTGTTGTGTGATATAAGTTCATATCTTCTCTTCGTCTCTTGACGAAGAGATCAATCGACTGCAACCGAGCCTAATAACCAGGTGCGATCGTTGTCGAACACAATACGTATAAGATAATCTTACTTCTGTGTCACGTGTGTACATAAATTTTGCGTGTAAGTACATATGTATGCCTATGCAGCGTTTAAGAATATCTTTCAATGCTTTCTGTCCATCTCCTTCTTTTTCATTTATATATTTACTTGGGAAAGGCAGCGTAAATTATCCGAACACGAGAATGTTGATATATGTACATTTTGCTATAATAATAGATTTACGCCTCTCTCTGACGCGTCTCCGATTTTCCGTAAATCTTTGTTACGAACGTGTGATCGCGCGTATATATGATATATAACGTCTCTTAATAATTTCATATTATTACGTTTTATATTTTACGCGAGTCTAGTAATCAGAGATTGCAGATCGGAAGGCTCGTGATACGATGATGTTGAAATGCATTGATTGATTATATTAACTTACGATTAATGTCTGCAAACGATTGCGGAATACAATGTAAACACAATGAAAAGGATCCCACAGTTTTATCGAGTCGCCAAACAAATTTTTAGATAACGCGAGACATCATGAAAATGAAATTTTCCTATCACTTTAATCTAAAAATGTAATATGCTTTATACAGAATAATTAATAAAATGAAAACTCAGACATAATCGAATTCCTTCCTTGTGTGATGCTCGATAAAATATAAACACAAAGAGAGATGATAGTGACTTAATCAACAAATATACTACAATATATTGTAAGACCTACATATAGATATTTTGCTGCATTTGTCTAAAGGTATAAAAGGTAATCGCACTGTGTGTACATATTTGACGAATGAATAAGTCATTTTGGTCATGCCTAAAAACAAGTCAACGGAATATTTGCATTGGGAGGGAAAAAGAATCGTTGCCCGGTTTTGCACGTCGCTTCAATTAGCAAAGCGAGGTAACTGGACTGCAATAACAGCGATGCGGCATAATTCTCATGGTTTTTACAATCGCATTGTCGTTTTGTTAAGTCCGGGCAAGAGACTATCTCTTTGTATCGCTTTATGTGAGGGTATGTAGAAGTATATTTAGCCTCGATCCACTCGAGATTGCCTCTTCAATAGCTTTCTTATTGTGTCGTTACTTTTCGTGATTCGAAGAAGTTTAATACGATACGATGATCTTGTCCGATCGAAATCGAATGGAATAGTGCTTTAGGATCTGTTGATATGTAATCGCACGCCGAGGAACAATTTCACGAGCTTGTATATGAATTTCATGTAATTTGATTAAAAAAAAAAAAAACGTATCGTATGCTGGTTATTTGTAATTATTGAACAGATATATTGTCATTGAAATGAGAGATTCGATTGAACTTTTTATGTAACAATGCAATTTATCTTGATGAACTTGAATAATTCTTATTGTTCTTTGAATGGGATACGATTATATTCATTATCATGAGAATTATAAAAAGAGAATTCTATGATGCATTTTTTTATAGTAATATTGTCAAGCGAATCAATGCTTTTATCATATTCTAATACGTAATTATGTAATGATATATTTCGATATGTAAGTTACAATGTACATTGTAAATCAAATTATTTTAATCGAAATAATTGTCTGAATTTTTGTTGAAAATTGATATAAACGATCTCTAAAAGTAATCTTTACCAAGTTTCATAAGATCATACATTTATACAATAAAAAAATTTTAAATACCAAAGAAATTCATTTATTTAGCAAATATTTACGTTTTTTCAGTTTAATTATTTCAAGCATTGAAACGCTTTTTATTCAATTTATTTCGGAATATTCTGTTGTCAATTTCGAATTCTTGCACATTAAGCGTAAATTTTTTTTCCCATACTCACATAGACATAAGCACTTCCAATATTTTTGTTCGTATCTTATTAAGACATTCAAAAAGATCTGTTATTTCATCATATTGTACTGATTGCGTTGCTTAATTGTGCTATTAAATCTTGCTCTTTTCTTTCCAGTTGCATTCGTAAATTCTTATCTGTGCACGTACCGAATAAAAATATGTCGCCACCTTCTAATTCGTTAAGTACACTTGTGCCCCAAGTACATTCATCCAGAAAGTGCCCTGTATCCTCATTAATATTTTATCCGTATCATAAAGTCAGTTATGAAACATCGATTTTTAATATTACGTGCTACGTGAAAGATAAAGAGGATAAATTAAAAATTCTCTAATTATATATGCATTAAGTTAAATTAAGTTGGATTAAATATATACTGACCTTATATTTATATTATACATAAATTATAATAGTAATATATTTAATTATAATATTTAAATTTAAAAAAATATATGTAGAGAGAGAGAGAGAGAGAGAGAGAGAGAGAGAGAAAGAATGAGTTATAAAATTGCAAATCGTGATTACTTACAATATTACGTATAATTACTGTCTGGGAAGAAAACTGTTTTTCATGTTTCAATATGTTTCTATGTGTCATTTGTTATAAGCTGACTTTTTAATACGGACAAAATACAGATTTAGCTTATTCTCGATATTTGTGCATTTATATCTATTGATATTTAGAGTTTCGTATTTTATCGCAAGTATACATTCCCACGTCTCTCGTACGCGCCTCCGTTCTGATGCCGTTACAGTTGGTTCTTGCAAATACAATAAAAAGTTCGTTAATAAATTGAGAGTCCATCGACTTTATCATGAGACGCCATTATACTTGATGAAGATTATACTTGAAAAATGTCATCGGAAGCCCGTGGTGCAACGCTCGTGCCGAAAATGGTCGTTGGCGTTACCATAGGCGCGGTCTCGCCCATTCGGGTTGTGTTTGCGTTGGAAGTGGTTGCGTTGGAAGTTATCGCCGTTGTTAACGTCGCCGTCGTTATCATCGTCATGGTCGTCGTTACTGGGATGGTGTCTGATACGTCTGATGTCGTCGGTACCTGCTGTAAATGTAATCAATTCTCGTCTAAAACTCGATGCACAACAGCTCGTCTTACATTTGATGCGACACGCTTTTCAAGGATATTTTGTACATATAACGATAAATTTAAAATTAAATTTAATGATTTGGGGAAAGACTGCGGCATCATCAGAAATTTGTAACGCGATCGTAATATGGCTGTCAGCTACATCAGCCTCAAAATGCGAGTTAGGTAGTAATGAAGTTCATTTCTGATGTTCCTCGAAGTTAAATCACCACTGATGATATTGATGATAGACGATGATGGATGTTGGATCCCAAGGGAGGCCGGAGATAACTTACCTCGTTGTAAAAGACTTCTTTCCCCTCTTCAACCGAAGGCAGCAATTCGTCTGTGGAATGAGGAGTCCTGGGGCTGGGCGTCGGTACCACCTGTTGCTGTTGTTGCTGTTGCTGCAGTTGCTCCCGTTGCTTCGCCAGCCGGAGCTCCTGAAGTACCTGGCGCTGCTCCTTGTCGTTCCTCTCCTTCTCGAGTCGACGCGCACTGTAGCTACGGGATGAGGACGTCGAACTGTGAACCGACGCTAAGCTAGGACGACGAGAACCTACGTGAAAAGAAGAATCATGTCGTAGGGATCAGCGTATTCTTTAACAATCCTACCTTTTATGCTAGGAGAAATATAATGTTGAAAAAGAAAGGAAAAGAATCTATATATTATCCTAAATAATCTCTAGTCCGAGCTATCTAAGACTGTAATTTCTAAGTGCGAATCTGTAATATATATTTTTGCGGTACCTTAATCAACGCGATAAATATTCGACGAAGCGGTGGAAGTGGAAACTTGAAGAAATGTCGTGCTATAAATTGAATAAATGGGAATGTGAATGAGCATACGAGAACGGGAATAAAAATAAAAAAAAAACAGTGCATTCATACAAAAGTAAATGGGAGTATATAATAATAAATAAATTAGTTATTAGAGAGACACATATCCATTTTTGATATTTCTCGGAAGAGAAAACTTAGATACATGCTAATCATATTTAAAAAAGACGCTAGAATTGTCTATAAAATATTTTTGCTATTGATTGTACTTCACGATATAATTATGTATGTAAAAATATATTCTGTAAAATGATAACTCGTGCATAAATTATATGCAGGCAAATGGCGCTGCAAACGATAAACGTACTTAATTGAAAAAATAGCATGCGAAAGAATAACTTACGAATTAATGAAAAAATTTTATAAAAAAACTTTGCATATTTTGTGTGTGTGTTTACTAAAGTTTACAAAAAATGTATGAGTTTAGAGAAATTGATAAAAGCAGTAACGCCTGAGTATTATCGAGATGAATTTTTATGATGATACATACATATCTGATTGTGAGAAGCAAGTTTTTGACAGAAAATATGTAAGCTGGTAAAGCAAACTATTCTAAAAAATAATGTACATACATATTATTTTGCTATATAGAGGGATTTAGTTTTCCGGCAAGAAAATTCAAAATGTATATCGATTAAATATTTGCTCTTCTACTATTGTTAATTTTATAAAGAATAGTAATCTTACGAGCTGTAACATCTACCGAGAAACTGGTCCCTGATTGTATGCATTTGGCAACACAGTATATTTATGCGCGCGTGCGCGCGTGTGTATGTGTGTGTGTGTAAATGTGCGTGTGCAGCGAGCTAGCTAGTGCGTAAGGATTTCGTGTCTCTCTCTACGTCTTACCATAAAAAATTCACTCAAACGAGCAACGAAATCGGCCGCTGCTATCTTGCTATCTCGTAACACACTTGTGATGTATTTTATTCGCAATTTCATATTTCTCTTTTTTTTTAAATAAATGCAGACATGCTGCCTGCACGATTTTCTTTGAGATATTATTTTATACACATGTATAACAATTCCTCCAATTAATTATTTTATTTATGGCGTTGGCAGCCAAGGAAGCACTCTTTAATTTCGTACAATTAGTTTTAGGAGGAAAGAATGTCGCGCGAACCGTATGAATATATGTATGTATTAATACGATTCTTATTAACAGCAGCTAATTATTCTCATATCATCGTATTGTGTACAATTGGCATGTGAAGAAATACGTGAACAGTAAATAATACTAGTATTACAATAATGTAAGAATAATTAAATTCAATTAATAAGAACAATTAATTATTGTATCCAAAGCTGAAATTTTTCTGTCGTATTCAGATAATATTAAACGTAGAACGCTATTAAATTTGTCCAGCGAGTAAAACGCATTATGGACATACAGACGAGATTACCAAGAGCCGGGATTTCGAATGAAACACGGATATCTAAAACAGCCATCGACAACAGTTACCACGACCATATAATAGCAACAGCGACAATGACATGATTCGGCATGAAGCATCGTTGCTACCATCACCATCACCATAAATCGTCACCACAAATAATCTTCCTTTCGCAATTATACCACCGTTGACAGCACAAGAAGCGAATTGCATTGATGAACATAGAGGAAATGTAAAAGAATGGAGAAGAATATGCGAGAAGAGAGCAACAGAAAAACAGAGAGAGAGAGAGAGAGAGAGAGAGAGAGAGAGAGAGAGAGAGAGAGAGAGAGAAAGAGATAACAGATAACACATACGTAAAGACGACGCATGAATCTGTCACTGCCAGGATAACGCTTGTATGAATGAACACAGCGATAATGATACCGATAACAATTCCTCGACGAAGGCAGGCGTATTCTTCGTGTCATGTTCATGTCACTCACACTAGTAATCACGTAAACCCAAATCGAATTTCACGGTTATCCAAAGTAGATCGATAAGCAAGTAGGGAGGACGGAGCGAACGTCAAAGAGAGGTATGGAGCGTATTCATACGATCAGGATGTGAGACACCCAAATGAACGACAGAGTAGCAGAAAGAGAAAGAGATAGATAGATAGATAGATAGATAGATAAAGAGAGAAAGAGGGAGGGAGAGAGAGACGAGATCGTCTACCGAGGCCGTCGGTCGATCCCTCGGCCACGTCACTAAGGGTACGTCGGTGCTTGTTGTCATCCTTGGTCGCCTGCAGGTGACACGATATAAGCAAGATAGCGGCGGCCCTTGCCGCACCTGCTCTGGACGCCGGTACCAGGGGTCCGCGGCTACCGCCGCTGCTGGGCCTCCTAGTGAATGCGCAGCTGAGAGGCCCGGCACTGCCGCTCCGCTGGCTCGATCGCGACGACGGCCGTCCGTGCAGCGTTAGCGGTATGCCTGTGAAATGTATTTTCGGCAAGTTATTTCCGCATATGGAAATGCAATACGCGCCGTCCGCTGGACGGCGCTTAATGGCCTTCGGCTTTCTCGCGGGCGTGATGGACGTTTTGTTTGACCTTTCGGACGAGATATACCGGTAAGCCGCTCGTTCGACTTTTCGAACGAGATATTTCTAATGCTGTTCGTTTACTATGTCGGCTATACATTACGTACGACGATACAATAATATATTGCTTATCCTGATTCAATATTTTTTTTTATATTAAGGCACATTGTTACGTAAGTAGAATACAATCGCGGAAATCATTTTCGTTCGAAGCAGTAATAAGGAAGTGGGTGTTCGCGTCGATATTTATTGATCGATCTCATACTCTTTTATGAGATATTTAGAAATTATCGTTGTTGAAAGTTTATGAGCACGAAAGAATTGCTCTTTTTATTATGTTATTTTTAGATAGGAAGGAGAGGGAGGCAGGGTATATTTTTAACTCTTCATCCCATGCATGGAAATGCAACGCTTTATATTTTTTTGGAATTCCCTTCTCATTCCCTTGCTGCAAAATCTCATTCCCTTGCTGCATTTGAAATACGATTTGATATGTGACGTCGCAAATAACGAAGTGAGACGAGAATAGATACCTCTCTTTGGAATATACTATGCACCGTATCGATATATAGATATCTTCTATTGATTTCGCAGAAGCGAAAGTAGGTTTTCCACGAAGGGGAAGAATTATTATTGTTGAATTTGCGCATTTAATGTAAAAGCGTTTTAAAAGATGCAAAATCATGAAGATGAGCAATTTACTTGTATTTTGTTCAAAATAGTAATAACAAAAATTAATTTCCTTTCTTCGTATATTCATAAATTCTATATAATCTTATATTTTTTAATATAAAAATATTAAATTGTAAACTTATGAGTGAGGTATTAATTCCGTATGATAATTTACGGTCTCATAAACTGATCCTGGCTTTTTCTAGTTAGAATAGATGATTTTAATTTGAAGGAAAAGATTAAAACATATTACACAAGATTATAACAGCGCGTTCGTAAAAAAAATATTTTATTCCTCAACATAGAGAAATAATTTAAATAATCGTGCGATTATTGTCTTATTAATTATAACAAAGCTATAAGTTTTAATTTTTTTTATTTTAAAAAAGTAAGGATTATGCATCTTAATGCATATATTGTCAATTTTAACAACTAATTCGATAATCTGAATAGTACAGGTATTATAAATTTACACAAAGAATTCACTTTTTGATTGAAATTCTTTATGAATTAGCGTAATTTGTTCAAAATGAATTTAAAAAATTTCTTTCCGGTAGTTAAAAAAGAATCCATAAAAGTATACCTTTTGACTTCTTCTGGATGATATGAAAGCGAATTTTTTTTTTGCACTCTTAAAAACGTAAAACAGAATTTTTAAAACAGAAATAGAGTAGAAAAAGAATTCAGTTCGAAATTTGGGAATTCGAAAAGAATTCTTTTGGATTCTCTGTGCTTTCTGAAAAAGGAAATCCTCAGAATCACTACTTGCCGTTAATATCTTGTTGTAAAGCTGACATTTTTTTCGTAATGTTGATCTTAGAATTTATTTGATCTGCGAGATCTCTCTTTCGTGGAATACCGAGATTAATTGGTCATTATTTACCCGTATCACTGGAAAACAGCATGGGTGGCGCATGATTGGCATTGGCGTAATGCCGCGGCCTTGAATACCTCGCCCGGCTGAATAGTTTGAGCACGAAGCATATCATCCCCGTAAAGATGGCTATCCCCGATGCTATGCAGAGTAGAGTCGGAAGGTCCGTAGTTATCAGCACCAGATCTATCGGGCCAGATTACAGCGAATTAAAGGAGGACGCGGCACGATGACTCGTCGCGGATCGATATTAAAATATATTTCCTTAAACTTCGCATCGAAGGTAAATATATTTCAACGTTTACGGTGATCAGTTGAGTATATTAAACATTAAAACGACAAATGCTTTTAACTAAATAATTTTTAAATAAATTTTATTTAGGCCATAAAATAGATGATAATAATTAATATTGAGACGAAATTTTTAATTATAAAGATCTCGTGATCGATTTATAACAATCTTACAGAAATCTTGAATGAGTATGATTGAGACAAATATTGAGGATAAATGGCATACCTTCCGCACAGAAAACCTTCTTGTTAGGCCTGGACAGAGCGACCTTGTGATATCCCTCCTCGCAATCGCATATTGCATTGTGTTGAACCTGCGTGCACGTCGAATGTTGATCCGCAAAAGTGCACGTCGCGCGATAGAAGCACTGTTCTCCGAGTTTTTTGGCTGAAAGCAAGAATCGATAGCACGTATTTACTTATTGAGGAAGGTATCTTTTATTCAGTAGGAATTAAATCAAAGTTCCAGCTGCTTAAATATATAATAGATTCGATCTTCTCTCAAACTGTCGACAAAATGTCAAACTGTACTTCCAATTCAAAGAGTCTTTTAAATATCTTTATATTGCATCTTGAAAAACGCTTGTCATTATGTCTGCTTTTATCATTTTTTTTTTAATTCCTTACGTTATAATATCAGACAAACGTTTAACCCGTATCGTTTTAGAAATTCATTTACGGTTCTCGCGTTTTGCGTTCGTTGTATAAAATAAACGAGTGCACAAAGTCTTTTCATGCCGCCGGACTTCATTCAGGCCATCAGGAGCGTGCGAACATTTATTTTCACCGACCGTTACCATGGAAATTATGATATCGGAATGACCTACTTGTTAGGCATGAGGGTAACTAGTTGCTAGCTTTTACATACGTTTGGCACATCCCTTAGTAGGCCCGAGACGAACGGGGTAGAACTTTTCGCATTCGCAGAGGCCAGTGATTGAATCACAGAACACGTGCTGCAGCTCCGGATTGCATACGACGTCGCAAGGCGAGCCCAAGTACCGTCCTTTCTCTGCAAAAAGTCACATGAATCTCTCTTTTAAATTTCTCTTTTAAATATCATTTAATACACAAAGACTAATAATCATACTACTACTTTTGATACATACGCGGTGAAAATTAATTATTAAATCGAGAATTTTATACTTATTAGTTTTTCTAATACCGCTTAGAATTATTATCGATTATTCTTGCTGCAATATTGCTCTAGAGCATTACAAAATAAAATTTTTATTATTATTGATTAATTCTATTAGTGAAAAAAATTTAGAACAATTTATCTTTACTTGTATGTACTTATGATAAATTTAATTTTATAAATGTTTTAAAAGCATTTAAATATTTCTCTACTGACATCTGTCGGCAATAAAGACAAGACTGACACAGCTCTAAGTATTTTTGATAATAAATTTTTACGTTTGCTACATTGCATTTCGATAATTTTTGCAACAATACGATTAAAATGTGCGTTTCGAAACAACGCAAATGTTTCTAAATTCTGCAATTTATTAATTCAATTATGGAGTTTAGATACATCTATTTGGCAGCACGCCAACTTATTTGTTATGAGTTCACTGCTGTTGTAACAGTATCGCGTACTATATCCTCTGTTTCACAGCAGTAGGCCAGGCGATAATTGCTAACTCCCTTTGGCACGTTTTCAAACTGCAATATGCGGCAATGCAGCGATAATGTATGTACGAACAGTTAGAAATTTCCTAATCGAGTATCCTTAAAAATGCGATATATTCTTCATATATATTTAAATTAGATAAATAAATTTCTCATTATAAATTATATCTACTAAAGTATAAGATCAGTTTTTTTACTATAAATAAATATATTGTGAATAATTTACAAAGTTTTTTTTTTAATTTTTAAATCCAATATTCTTAGTTTATTAATATCTTATTTTAATAATAACATATTATATTTTCTTATTCATATTTTAAATATATAGATATCTTTATTTGTCAATCGCTTATGATGCGGCTCTTCTCGGACTATTCACATATCAACGCATAAATCGCTTATTTAATGACAACGACAGTCGTCTGTGATAAATGCGCTTTGTGTCATTTAGCGGCGCCACGGACGAGTATGCAACTGCAGAGATTTCAATATTACAGAACTCATTGTCTTGCGGATAATAGCATCCGAGCAACGTAGTTGCCGGTGTGCTGTTTCGCGATGATCACGTACTCCTTCAGTTTTGCGGTTGAAAATGCGCGGCCTCATCTGGATTTCTTTCAGCAGGCCACATTTAATTTCATACTCATTAAAGTTCATTGCACGTACGCGTTACTGCTGCGTCGCGTGCGCCTTATCGCTCCCTCATCGAACGAAAATTTAGATTCGCGTGATTTCAGCGAAGAGTTCAACGGAAAGTTTTAATAACGTCTGATGGATTAGCACGTGCAGCTATATGAAGTATAATTAAGAAATTATGCGTTCAAGTCATTAAAATAATGTTATCTTGGATCACATCGATTAAATAGAAATCATGGAAAGTTCTAAAAAGCGTGTCAAATCAAGCAATGAGATGTTTTAATATTTAACAAGCATACTTGTGCTGCTTGCTAAATCATTATTTGCATGTAATAATTCATTTCTATTATCGAGCAGATTACACCTTCTAATTTGGAGATTAAATAAATTGTAAATGGCAATAAAACTTGATGCTTTTGTTTCTTTTTATCATTTATCAATTTCTGTATTATGATTAATTATACGAATAAGTTTTATTCTCTTTTAATCCGTTCCGTCTGATTGCATCTTTTGCGTTGAAAAAATGCGTATCATGAACGAAGAAATAAAAAATTTACGTTAGCAATGCGCTATTATTTTCATTAAATATATCTTCGCAGTAAACTCTACTTTCGAAAGAGAACGAACATAGACACTACGTGCAGTTCAATTGACACGCGGGCTTGGAGAGCGGAGCTTGCAGCATCCATTAAAATCAATACCGACAGCTTGGCGCGAAAATCAAGAAGAACGCGTTTCCTTCTTGCTTAAGTCGACGCGTGCGCTAAGTCTAACTACTGGAGGCATTTTTCGCCGTCTTTAGAATGTAAGAATAGCTTCCGAGTTTTAATATATAATATAAAATCAGAAAGAAATAAATAAACTCTCTCTCTTAAAAAGAGAAAAATTAAATGGACGCGTTATGATAAAACTTGAAGTTTTTATTGGAAAAAAGTGTACGATATGGCACAATATTTAACAAGAATTTAAATTTTACGTGGCTTTAATAAAGCATTACTTAAAGAACAGTTAATATGATTTCTGAAAAATAGAATTGCAAATAATAATTGCAACTGACTTAAAAAATTACAATAGTCGTGTCTAAGAAAATACATTTTTGCTATAATTTTGAGCAGCTTATTTACAATTAGAAAAAAAAAACATTTTATCATACCTATGAAAATTGTGATTAACTGTTCTATGAATAAATTTAATTATATCCGAGAATGTATTTGAGACTGGAGGTATGTGCTTTAATGGATGAACATTCCCAAGAAAGTGTTTGCACATTGTGGAGCAAGCGCGAGCAAGGAGAACCTTGAGGTATATCGCCTTCATTCGATCGTTATTGTCTTACGTGAAAATAGAGCATTATCGTGTCTAACACGAATATGTTTCGATTGCAAATTACATTAATTACCGAATAAACTAGAGCGTAATTATAATTACTTTATTTTGCTTGCTTATTTTTATTGCATATTTCTCGATTTATTTAATTTTTCTCGTCTCATTGTCACCTCATTTATGTTTCTACAAACAATTTCTTGACTTATAATATATTTCTTTGTTAGTTTTGATATTTATGTTTACTTGATAATTCGGCAAGTATGATTTAGAAATCCTATTACCAAAAAAATTATAAATCAAGCAGAAAGGATTTATTAATTTTGTAGATTATTATTTTTAAGATATCGTCTCAAAATTTAGTTTTTTTAGGAATATAATAAACATATAAAAAATACGAAGGGAAAAAAATGAAAAATATTTTATATAGTAGCGATAATCTGAAAAGTTTCTTTCACGTTTTATATGAATATTACATGATAATATAAAAATAGAAAATGATCAATATAACATAAGATTATTGGCATTATTTCGTTCTTATTGACATTATTATAATTCTTTCGTGCTTTTATAAATATTTCGCAATAAAGATAGACAATATTTTTATATAGCGGTAATATTTAATTTCTTCATTTCTTCTAATAGTTGTATGTCAACTATTTTTTTTAGACTTTAAGAGAGATGATAAATTTATCCATTAAGGATAATATATTTCAGTAAGTTTAAATGATTTCATTTTCATCAACATTACAAGATAATAAACTAACATTAGTGCACGAGCTATCCTCTAAATATTGACTTTTATAGGCGGTAGTCTCCTTTTTTGAAAACGTTCGATACTATAATTATCGATAGCAGCGACTTACAGATTATAATACTCACATACTCACATCTCTCTCTTGTCAATTGTTTAAATGGAAATTCTGATTGACGTCTCGCTAGAAATATATCTGACAGAATCTCTACATTTTCGTCGTGTGTCGAATCGTTTGAGAATACGCCGTTATCGAATTTTAATTTAAGTGCAATCATCGCCGGTCATCTCCGTGGAACGTACAGCTACTCTGCTGCCATCGATTGCCATTGTCGCTGCACGGACCGTGCCCTAACTCACCCGTAATATTTTTATCGAACCACTCCTCCTCGAGGTCGTCATTGCCGGTGGATATCTCCTCGTCCTCGTAGACCTCGGCGTCGTCGTCGAGGTAGCCGGACTCGTGCACCGCCGCGTTATCATCACCTGCCAATTGTTTTCGAGTCCGGCTGATAATCTGCTGCGGCGTGTCGCTGGTGCAGGGCGCGGGTATCAGGAAGACGAGGCAGATCAGCAGAAGCCAGCAGCAGCTGCAGCAGGTCAGTCTCAGGGCGGAGGGAAGCGCGCTCATCGCCCCCGCGGCGCGAATCAGCCCCCGAAACCGACCACCGACGGCGCATCGACATCCTTCCCCGTCGCCTGCACTCCCCTCCCTCCCTCCCGCCCTCCCGACCTCCCCGGCGCACCCTCGCGCCGTCGATGCCCCAGGGAGAAGCGCCTTACGTCGCGTACGTCGCGCGCCCGTCTATATGCGTCTCGTATCCCCTACGTGGCGGCGTAATAAACGTTTTCACCACTGGCGAGCCCGTCTGCGGCCTGCGGCCTGCGGCCTGCGCCCGCACGAGCGTACGTGCCGCTTCAGCGCACGTTCCACCAGCTCTCTAGCGTTTTCAGCAGCACCGGCGCGAACGCGCACAACGACGAGCAGCAGCCACGAGAAGAAGAAGCCGATCGTTTCGGGACTGCTCGAAACCGCTCCACCTCGTTCACTGAACGGCCCTCGCGCGCGCGGGGTAAGAGCGAGGACGGACGCGGCTGCAGCTGCGCGCGGCCGCTACTCCGCGGCCCTCGCCTCGCCGTCGCGTCGCGTAGCGTCGCGTCGGTCCACGCCACGTCGATCGAGAGCACGGAGCCACGGAGTTAGTCGCCATGGATCTCTCTCTCCAGAGAGAGCCGGGACGGCGCGGCGGATGCATGTATGCTCATTAGTTTGTCGCCACCTGCAGGCGGACGACACCCGGTTTCCTCCTTTCTCTCCCTCACTGGGATTCTCAGTCGCGTATTTTCCGGAACTCCATGCCTGATTCGGGAAATCCTTTCACGAATTCACCTGGCACATCTCACCGAGACCGAGAGTGAGCGTATCGGTTTGAGTGTTAAATTGCGGCGATTCGCCGTAATCGATTCGTGTCTGAGGGAGGAAAAACATAAAGGCAACGTGAGACCAGCACGCCTCCGGCCTTCGGTTAGAGTTGAGTCTTATCGCGGAATGAAGTTTCGCTGCCTTATCGTCAGCGGACATTTGTTAGTAGCAGGGCTACAACTGGGGCAGTAATTACAGTCTAAAGGAGGTGACCGATATATTGCGGCCATACACGCCGAAAATGTCTCGAGAATGTTTCATTATCGTCGAGCGGTGTTAAACAGTTTCAATTACGTTATGTCATGTATTACATGACCGGCTCACATGAAGCTATTCATGGATCGTTGACAATATTAGCGATTCGCTAGCGCAATGGTATACATTGTAATAAATTAAAATTGCGTTTGCATTATTAAAATTTATTTGGACAAACAATTTTATATAATGTTTATATATAATGTTTTGGTTATTATCATCAAAACATCTTGATGTATGCTTGATACTCGAAGAAATAATAAATAATGATAAACTCGAGATAATAAATAATGATAAACTCGATTGGACTTGTATAAAAATATTATTACTAACAGTGATTATTGACTAAATGAATATTATTTATTTTTGTCTTACGAGACACATCATGGAACGATAAAATGTGATCTAATGTTTCTTTTATAATTACTACAATTATACTATTTGTCATTATTATCATGATTACTGCAATCTATTTTTCATGACTGCAGTCTTCGTGGTATCTTCTTTATAGTTATATATCAGGCAACAAAAAATCGGTAGAGAAAGTTTCTCGCACAAAATTTGTCGATGTACCTGTTGGAACAAATACTCAAGACATTATCTCTGATATTATAATTATTTTGAATAAAATATTAATTTTATTAACACATTCTGAAAAATACCTGCAGCTAATTTCTTCTTTCGATGTTTTTTATACAATAAATATGCTGGCACTGTTAGACCTGTAACTAATATAATGGTAATCACAAAAGGCCAAGCTGTTGTGATGGTTGTGTCATTGATCGAAGCGTCATCATGAAATGTCGTGTAACAAGGCAAATCTGCAAAATCAAAGGCAGTAGATGAATTAACGAATTTAAATATTTTTTTATGATGGTTAACGTTAGTTTCGCACTATTTTTATCAACGTGTTACTTTTTTCTAGCGAACTTTTTGAAACTAGTTTTATGTCAATAGATTTTTTACGTTTATAAATTTTTATTTTTATAAATAATATAAATTAGTGTTTTTGATCAATTTATGGAAACAGACTCTAATGTTTTGCGAGCAATGTTTGATTATTTTTAACAATTATTTAGAAAACATTTATGTAATATAATTTCATCTCTATTTTTGTATTGATCTTAATATTAAACAATTTATAAACTTAATAAAAAAAATTATTCTAAAAGAAATTAAGACTTTTTTTAAACTCTTAAAATTCTTTATAGATTCTAATAATAAAGTATATTTGTAAATAAAAAATCTATTATGCTATAATTAAAAATAAAAATATTTAATAAATAAAAATATTTAAAAGAATATTAGTTCTAAATTTTCACACATATTACAAAAATTTCTATCGTTAATGAGAAAGATGTTTTCTAAGTTGCAAATACCTGTACTAAGCAAGCAGTCGACAATAGTCATATTGACTTTATTACGTTGTATTACGTAGCACAATATTTTGTGGTCAAAAGAATTGTTGCACCGATCACAATACGGTGCGTCATCGAAGGCTTGTATAATTGTGCTATTTGTAACATTATAAATCGTGATTCTGCAATCATATTTAATGGTAATTGATATTTACCTAACAAATTATTGAATAGCGGAAACACTTTTTGCTAGATCACGAAATCAAGAAATTAGCGGGTCAATAGTTGACTCACCTGTCATCGTCATGATCATAAGGCATCGTTATGACGCACATGGTCGGTTTGTCGCAATCCTCTCCCGTCCATCCGAAGTGACATTCGCATTTGTAGTCTTGTTCCGTGATACATTCGCCGTGTCCGCTGCAATTGCGAGTACATACAGGAATGCACTCCGGTCCCGAGTGGTTGACGTTTGGTATGAAATTATTGTGACAAACGCAATGATTCGGGCCGATACAATCGCCGTTCTGGCAATCCCGGTCGCAGATCGGTTCGCAGAAGCTGTCGTTCCGCAGTACGAAGCCATCGTAGCACTCGCAACGATTTGGCGCCGTGCACGAGCCGTTGAGGCATTTTGGGTCGCAGAAGGGTACGCAAAAGCCGTCCGTGTCCCTCGCGTAGCCAGTGTTGCAAATGCAAACGCCGGATTCGTGGCACGTCCCGTTACTTCCGCACGAAGACTCATTTGAGGCACAGTGAGGTCCGAGGTGTTTCTCACAAACGTGCATTATATTGTATATAGGTTGATGAGAATTGACGATCCATGTTGGATAGTATCCCGAATGACAAGTGCATACGTTTGGTGTGGTGCATTTACCATTGACGCAGGTGACATTGCAAACCGGTCGGCAGACTGATGGCTGGTAGATTGGTGACCTTGGCTAATTGTTTATCAAAGATCAAATTCTTTTAAATTAATTCTGATTAAAATCTGATTTAAAAATTGTTTAAAAATAATATGCTAAATCAAGAGACTGCTTCGAATCGATAACTAAAGTGACAAAATACGATATAATTTGAGTGTGCAATCTTTCAATCATTACGGGGATATTACTGATGCTGATAGTTTTATTCAGTAATGAAAAAAGGTTGGATATGTCGTTTCAAATAGCGATAATTTGGTAAACTTCTAACTCGTGTTTCAAAAGAGTATTTAAACTTGTACGATATCATCATAGATATTCAGGGCAAAATTTATCTATGGAAGTTTCTCGCTAAACAAATTTTCGTCATATCCTTTGAAAGTATACTTCAAAATTAAATACAGACATTTGTTCTATAAACTTTAATGTATGTTTATGAATTTTTACAGATTTTTTTAAACCACTGTAAATAAAAAATTGTTTGAAATGGAATATCCACATTGGTGTAAGGAAGGTGCCACATGCTTTAACAATAAAAGTTAAAAAGGAATCTTCAGGCTTTCAAAAGATCTCTCTCTTTCTCTCTCTCTCTCTCTCTCTCTTTCTATTTCAGTAAGTAAAATGACAAAACAATTTGTTTAACTTTATGCGTAATTTCAAAAAAGAAGAGTTTAAAAATATTTTATCCTGTCGTACCGCATTAGGCAATAGTCATTACCTGATAAATTGTATATGTTCGTCGTAACCTAGCTAAAACATCCTTTTACTGATAATAAAAAAATGTTTATAAAGAATATTAATTTTATTCAGAAAAATTTGCTTTTCCGTGAAGATTAAGACCTTCCTTTTGCGTAATGAGTCTTAAATATTATGTTCAGAGTTCTGGCGATAATAAATATAATAACGTTTATATATTATTATTCAAATATACTTACCTTTCGCCGTGACATCGGTAGCCACAAACCATGGTTATATACATCCATGAGATAAAAGATATCTGGAATTGGGCTATACCCTTTGAAGCAAGTGCAGGTATCGGGCGCCGTGCATTTTCCGTTAGGTCCACAATCCCAATTGCAATACGGCTTACATGTTCTATTTATTTTATCATAAATAAATCCTTTTTCACAGGACGAAACGGAAAGAGAATCGTTGTAGATTGGCTCGCATATATATTTGTTACGTTGTCTATAGCCTTCGTTGCATTTACATGTCTCCGGCGCCACGCACGCGCCCATTATGCACAGCTCGCTGCAGATCGGTTCGCAGACGCTCGCGTTTACCGCTCTATAACCGTGGTTGCAGATGCACTTTCCCGGCGCCTGGCATGTTCCGAAAACGCATGGCTCGTCGCACATAGATCTGCAGATGTTGGGTGAGCTCTTCTCCATCCAAAAGCCGGGTAAGCACATTTTGCAGATATTAGGAGCTTCGCAAATGCCATTTATAAACCGATCATCGGTCGTGTTTGAACATGGATGGTCGCAGATGGGCTCGCATGTGAGCGGAGAGGAGTCGTCATCAATTCTTCTGTAACCGGGCTTGCATGCGCACACGTTCGGCTCAGAGCAGTATGCGTTAAACTTTTCGCAGCTCATGTGGCAGACAGGTTTGCAGGTAATTCCGTCCGAGTCCATCCAATAGCCCTCGTTGCAGTTACAAATCTCAGGTTCGATGCAGGTGCCGTTGACGCAGCCATTCGTGCACTCGGGTACGCACGAATTGTTCGACATGCGATATCCTCTGTTGCAGGTGCACACGTCAGGTTCCATGCAAATACCCTTCTGGCACGATCGCGGACAACGTATTACGCACATTGAACGGCCAGAACCGGATAGAACATAGCCTTCACAGCATTTCACGTTTGACATTGCGCGAAACTGGAAACATAATTAGCGGGTTATCAGTTGTAATAGTATGAGCGGATAAGGTATTGATAATTTGTTCGCAAAAGAAACGTCAAAAAGTAAAGATTGCTGGTTCACACAAAGATTGTTTTCTCTCTTATATCTTCTTCATTACTTCATCCAATATCTACGTGCATATTATTTATCAGCTTGATTACCTTTTGCGCGTCATTCAATCCAATTTTGTTTATTAAGAAAGGGTTTTTTATAGGTTTAGTGTATATTGTATACGGAACATGATGTGATTGTTTTTGGCTGTAATAAAAATAGCAAAATTTATGTAATATTAACATATATTAATGCATAATTTACAATATATTTTGAAGAAACAAATTATCTTAGAAACAGATACATGATATGAAAGATAGAGTATAATTTTCGAAAAAACATAGTAACAAATATAAAATACCTGATTATTTGCTTGCATTCTGAATTAATTTTTTCTAAAGTGTCATTTGATTCGAACAAAATCTGGCCGTATGTAATCAATGAAGAGTGAAAGTCATCAACAGATGGATTTGCATTTACATGCCATATGTTCACTTTTAAAAATAATATCTTGATAGTCAGAATAGCAATTAAATTGTTAAATAATCCCATAATTTGTTGCTTCTATTATGAAGTCGATGCTAGCACGATGGTATTTAGACTGACTATTACAATGCTTTCTTCCCATGAATTATCTCATTTATCTCTTGCCTTATATGTGTACGACTATGTTATTTTTTTGATGCGAGATATGCTATCAGAAAGTCACTCAAAGCTTGCTTGAATATTTGTAGCCTAAAGTTCATTTTAATGTATTTACCATTCCTGTCGAGACAAATTCACCCAGAGATTAATATAAAAATAAAAGTGTTTATTTTAGAAAATACTTGAAGATGTACAAAAGGGTACAAATGTGCGAAAAAGTTTAATAATAATATCAAATGATAGCTTTTGAAATGATGAGGATAATAAGCCAAAATTTAATCTAAAATAATTAGAAAATAATATAAGTCTCATAATTATGAGAATGAAATAGATCATTTAATGAAGTATCATTATATCATATTTAATAAATTTAAATTATAATAGAAGGAAATAAAAATTTTATATCTTAATTGAAATTCTCTATAATACGATTATATTTCTTACATTATAATATAAATTTTTATTTATTTATATATCTTGTAGACTTATGTTTTTTATAAAATTTAGAATTATTTGGGGAAAAAAATATAAGCTGTAAACTTAAATAATAAATTTCTGATGTTGTATGTATTTTCAATAATGTAATAAAAATATAAAAATTTTTTAATATTAATTTTTATGCATGTATTGATTCGAATAAATTCAACTTTATTTTTTAGTAACGATAATTATTAACAGTAATTATATTTTTCGACTAAATTAAGTAAAAAAGAAAGATAGAAGATTTTTAATAAAAAGAGATAAGAGCTTATCAGCAGTACATCTAATGTGATGTTCGTTAGCCTTTATCTCTTTTTATTATTATATTATACATGTAACCTTAATAATTGTTCATTTGATATATATTTTTCTATTTTACTCTTTGTATACATGGATATACGTATATAAAACAATCTTCATATGTTCGACATACGTATATGTAGAACAATTTTAAACAGATTTCTAAAATTAAAAATAAATTAAAATTTAAAACTTTAATAGTAATTTATTGAAGATTTCACAAGGGATACATATCTTATAACTTCAGTTAGCTTTAATTTACACTTGATTAATTAAGTTAGTAAAAAATAATTGTTCTGTTTTCATTGTTATTACTTCAAGTAATTCGTAAATTTTATATTCTGATTTTACAATATTTTTTGTACTAAGAAATATTGTCACTCGATTCAACTAGTCCTTGCATCGATGTATTGCAAATTGTCTGAACACCACCTATTAATAAGCATAATTTATTAATTATATTATTTATGATTTTTAATATTCATATTTCTCATGTTTCTTAAAAGATTAAATAAAAATATTAAGGAATAAGAATTTAAGCTATAAATTAAATAATAATCTATAATTTAAGAAATGTGTAATAGTAGAAATGTAGAGTTTTGTAGTAGTTTTTTCATATATTAATTTGAATAAATTTAACTTAATTTTTAGTGGTAATTCTCTAAGTGCTTTTTAAAAAGATTTCTTCTTTAATAAATTTATATTCATATCTCAGATAAACATGCATAATTAAGAAAAGATTTTTAATGTATCTACATCGTTATTTTAGATAATATACGCATCTAATAAAACTTAATAATTCTAATACCTTCTAGAACCATCTGTCTATTTCGATGTTTTTGTAATATCAGATATATTGTTATTGCTGTTAGAAGTAATATTCCACCTGCGATTCCACTTGTTAGTTTGATTATTTTCCCATGATCGGTATATTGACTGCTTAATGCAAGACATTCTAGTATGAAAAAATAATAAAACAAGTCTTTATTAGTTTATTGCAAAATATTAAAAAAAAATCAAAGATTTTAAAATTTATAATGATATAGAAATAAGATAGATATAAAAATCGATACATAATAACTAATGTAATAAACATTTCAAATACTTATAAATATTTTCGTAAAATGTTTTAGAATTATTGTGCTTCGAAATTACTTTTTTTATTGAAAAATTTAGGATGAAAATAATCCTGAAAAAAAAATAATTTTTATGCAAAGGGGTAGATTTTCAATAGAGCCTGGACATCACTCTTTGTTATAACCTTAAATAAGATGTAATTAATGTATTAATTTATACATATCTATAACAAACCTTCATTCATTAAGCAACTAATTTGCGTCTCATTTTTTGTACCATTAACCAGCATCTTGAAGCACAAAGTTTCATTATTTACTTTACTAATGCATTCAGAACATGATGGATTATTTATGAGTATATGCTCGATCGTCGCATTCTGTTCTTCAATAATTGTCAATCTGCAAAAAATACGTAATTCACAAATGATTTGTAAGCGATTTGTCAGATATCAGATATCATAATTCTTTTAGATATCAAAGTTCTTTTAATAATACAAACATGTTCTAATATTGCAATACTCATTTTTTGTTTATTTTTTTATTAATGAGGTATCAAATTAAGTCGTTTTGTCACGTGATAATGCTTAAATTTATCATCGCTATTGTTACAATTTTTATTATTTACTTCTCGAGAACAGCATAAATGTATAGGGATTCTCAATGCTTACTGTTCAGTACGATTTCCTTCCTCGTTCAAGATTAAAACGCACAGGGTTGGCTGATCGCAATGTAGTCCAGTCCATCCATGATCACAATCGCAAGTTCTTCGTTCCTCGACGCACTCGCCGTGAGTACCGCAGCCGCCCTGACACGCGTGTATGCAGGTGCCTTCGATCTTCACGAAACCGGCACGACATCGACACTCATCCGGTGCCTCGCATTCGCCGTTCTCGCAATTCTCGCAATGCGGTACGCATCTGCTTCCGGTTTTTGTTCCATTTTCAAAAACAATCAAGAATCGAAATAATTCCTGCGCTCCGAATCCGAGATTTTGATCCGCAAGGATAAATCCGTCATTACATTCGCAGACCTCGGGCGCGATGCACGTGCCGTTATCGCAGGTCGTGCAGGCGGGCTCGCATCCGCCGGTTTCCGCATTTCGATAACCGTCGAAACACGCACAGAGATCCGGCGCCGTGCACGTGCCGTTGCCACATTCGACGCCGCAGATCGGCTCGCATCCGAACGGGACGTTGTTTCCCTCGTCGTAATAGGTCATGCGATAACCGTCCTTGCAGACGCAGAGATCAGGCGCCTTGCAGATACCGTTTATTTTGCAGGCCTCGTGACAGGTAGGGTCGCACGCGTTCGCCGTAGAATTCGATGAATGGTAGCCCGGCGTGCAGCTGCATACGTCGGGCTGCACGCAGACACCGTTCTTGCAACTCGGATTGCAAATGGGTTCGCAGAGGCTCGTAACCGGACTTGGCCCTTCAGAGGGCCGGTAACCGGACTTGCAAGTGCATTCGTTCGGTGCGGTGCAATATCCATTGTTGCAATCAGTTTCGCAGAAGGGCTCGCACACGTTCGAAGAATTGCCGGGACGATAGCCCTCGTTGCACGTGCAAGTTTCAGGTGCGCTACAGAAGCCGTTGACGCAATTCTGGCTACAGGTGGGTTCGCACCAGACACTGGTATGATTACTGTTTGACAGACGATAGCCACGATTGCAACTGCATGTGTGGGGAGCACTGCAGAAACCATTGATGCACGCTACATCGCAGACCGGCTCGCAAACCGAGTTGGAGGCAAAATATTGCCCAATCTAATGATCAATGACTTTCATGTAACAAAGAATTAGTCTGTGGCGCTTTTTGGAACAACATCAAACAACAAAAGTAGCATTTTCGGCTTAAATATCGATTTAGTAAAATTATTTAAAGAGTCAGTAAAATAAATAACAAATTTCATTCGACGTAACTGTAAATCTCGGACTACAACAAAAGCTGAATATTCAGACTGCAGTGGGAACATTTAATATAATTTTGTTTTAACATAATTTTCAATACTAACGTCTTTGGCATGCTTCTTTTCAGCCAAGCGATATCCTTCAAAGCAGGTGCAGACATCCGGCGCGGTACACACGCCGAACGGCTCGCAAGAAATTTTGCAGTAAGGTTCACAAATGTGCTTCTCTCTCTCGTCTCCACTCAATTGGAATCCTTCGTTGCACGTGCATACGCCAGGTTCAATGCATCGCCCATTGAGGCAAGCCTTCTCGCAGATCGGTTCGCAGATGTATTTTGAGTTCTCGAGCAACCCGTAGCCCGCGTAGCAGCTGCAAATTTCGGGAGCCATGCAAGTGCCCATGACGCAAGGTTGGCTGCAAATTGGTTTGCAAACTTGTGGGGCTTTTAATTGGTAGCCCTCGTTGCAAGTGCACACGTTGGGCGCAGTGCACTTGCCGTAGAGACAACCGGGCTCGCACTTGGGCTTGCAGGCGAATACGTCGTGTGGATCAGGCTCGTAACCATCATCACAAGTGCAGGTATCAGGGGCTGTACACTTGCTGTTAACACATTCTCTTTCACAAATAGGCTGGCACACCTAAACACACGAAAATGTGAATTTTTATTATTATATGTTCTTCTCTCTTAAATCTGTAATATTAACAACCTTCCAAATATTTGTGATCATTTTTTCACGCTTAACCCTTATTGTAATTTTTATTTTATGTTTACGTCGACACTGTATTAATTAAAATTCAAATTCAATAAATAAATCAAACGAAATGCTTATGTTTTTACCTACATTAGTTAATTTATCATCATTATAACTCATTTTGTATCCGAGCAGGCAGAGACATTGATCTGGTTTAGAGCAATATGATCCTGTGCCGCACGGCACATTGCAAACAGGTTCGCAGGTATAATGATCGTCGCTCATTTTATATCCAAAATCACACGTGCAAATCTCGGGTGCGGTACATTTACCGTGTACACAAGTGTGAGTGCATGCAGGAGCACAGCCAAAAATTTGAGTTTCGTCTGTTCGCTCGGTGTATCCGGCATTGCACTTGCATTTGCTTGGGTATATACATTTACCGTTTCCGCAATCGGGCTGACAAATCGGTTCACATACTGATTGCAGTATTCCTGAATTCTTGATGTACCTGAGCTTGTATCCGTCGCAACACTCGAATACTTTGTGCCATGATTTGCGAGACTAAGGATAAAAACAAGGCTTTGTATTAGCAATATCGCAATATTTCTTTATATGCGTGAAAGTATGTAGAATGTGTTAAATCAGTTAAACGATAAAAATTCTATATTTTAGATAAAATAATACAAATACACAATATTTGATAATAGGTGGCTCGATTAACAGAGCGATTTATTTAACTGACACTTTTTCCACAAAAATTTAATTAAGTTTTAAAATTATAATATTAAATATATGAAAGTTGTAAATTGCATTAAAGATAATATTACTAGAAAAATATTCAGCTACAATCACTATTATTTTTACATTTCTAAAATTTTATTCGTATTTTTTTATTATTTGATTGCAAAATTACATTCAAAGATATTTTAAAATTTTTGCAGAATAATTATTTTATTTTCCAATAAAAATAAATGTTATATATGACAAACACATCTGTTAAATATTTTGAATTTTAACTGTATTATTTTATTGTAAATATTATTTCAACAGAAATTCTACATTTAAAAACTTACCTCAATTTTATAATTCCATCGAAATTGAGTTTTATAAAAAATACCCCATTTTCTTACTCTATATGATTCCAAGTATGGGATTTGATACGTTTCCATAAAACTGCACACGATTTTAATAACATTAAATAACATAAAATAACAGTTTGCGTATATGCTATGCCGATCATTGCGATAAACATTATTTCAATTCGAGGATATATCAAATCTTACCTAACAATTTTACTACAATTTCCATTTATTTGTGCAAGAAGGTCCGTTGAATCCAAAATACGTCCGTCAATTTTAATCAATTCGTCTTGTAAAACGACAAAAATAAATATAAAGTATGAAAATTTCATTATTGTCAAATATATTTAACACATATATTTTTGACGAGAGATCCACGAGAGACCAGTAATCAGCGTGTGGACAGTTGCGTATATTGCGTCGCAGCGTGCACTGAGGCTTCTTTTCCTCTTTGCTATAATATAACGCGCTATCAAAATCCGGCAGGATAACAGTCAACTGTTAACTGTTGTCAGGCAGCTACAATTAAATCCATATGAAATCTCTGCTTATCAGCAGAATGAGTTTTTCCTTAATTTCAATAACTTTATTTCGTGTTACTGGTGAAAATTTTTATAATGTCTCACGTCGCAATTATTAATTTATTTATGCATATAGAAAAAATTGCAATTTATTTATGCATTAAAAAATTAAAAGTAGAAATAACATTTAAGATCAATCGACGAAAATTTGCAATAAAAAACTAAACTTATTACTACTTACTAGTTACCATTTCGTATGCATCATTCTAGGTACAAAATACCTTGCATCTCATTGTGGAAATAATAAAGATTTATTAAATTAGTCATACACATAACATTAACAGTTGCGAAATATTCATATACGACGAATGTAGCTAGTGAATCGTTTTTAAGAAATATGCATTGCGTCGAGCTCTAAAGAGAAACTGTATAATTGCTTCATGATGTAAACGCATCGATCCACATAACTTCATTCCAGCCAACCCTATAGTCACCTCTATTCATACTCAACCAGAATGATATTTTCTATTTGCCTATGCAATTTTACGATCTATTCCAAACAAATTAGGAGGAGTATTGGCATTAATAATATCAATCATAATTCTTTACCTATTACCAATATTTAAAATCAATTTTTCTTCCTTAATATTTTCTCCATTTATTCAATTATTATTTTGATTATTTATTAATAATTTTATTCTATTAACTTGAACTGGGGCCCAATTAATTGAAACACCCTTTATACAAATTAGTCAAATACTATCAATTTTATATTTTTTATTTTTTCTTATCCTTCCTATTATAAATAAAATCTGATATCTTATCTTATCAAATCATTAATAACTAATTTAAAATAATATTGTGACAGTACGCCTTTCTTGCGGTTACTATTTATTCGGAATTGCTCGCCGGGGATAGGGTGAGAAAACGATGAGACAGGTTAGGTTTTACAGAAACTCTTTAATATCTATGTATTTGGTGTACAATATGAACTTGGAATCGCGGACTTACAATACTACGCGGACTTACGGACTTACTATGCTACGAGAATTTACAATATTACGCGGACTTACAATACTA
>JAJVSH010000190.1:328788-338863 GCA_021460005.1 Tetramorium alpestre | reverse complement strand
GCCGTACACATACATACACGATACGCTACCCCCTCCACAGACGTGCTGCAATGTCTCCCGAACGGCAACTCTGTCAGAGTCGTATACATACGTGTTGCGTCGAACGTGTGCGTAAATACGAGGCTCTTTAGTAGTGTTCGTATTCCCTTCATCTGTTTTACACCAGGGAGGTCGATTATGTATTTTTGAAGAAGNGAAAATATGAAAAGTGANCAGTAGGGCTATTCTGTAACTCATAACGACANTTTCGTTATNATTATAACCTCATTGCGCAGCTTTTTTACTATGTTAAAAAACTGTGCAATGACGTTATAACGAAACTGTCGTTATGAGTTACAGAATAGCCCTACAGCATTGATTGGTGTATATCGTTAATTCGAAAAATATATAGCAATTAGTGGAAAGAATGCTANTCTTCACATTTTCACTTTCTTCATAAATATACAATTGACCCCCTAGGCTCTGGGCTCTGGCTAGTTTGGCCGCAGATATCGCTGTTTGGAATTACTGGACTCAATNAGTGAATATTGATGTAACGTTGGCTGCGTTCCTGGTGAAAATAAAATTTGGAGCGTAAGTTGAATGTAAGGAAAGGGTGATAGAAGCGTGAACAAAACGTCTAGGAAGCAAAAATTGAAACACTGGAACGTAAAAGCGTANAAAAATTTTAACTTCCTAGACGTTTTGTTCACGCTTCTATCACCCTTTCCTTACATTTGACTTACGCTCCAAATTTTATTTTCACCAGGAACGTTGCCAACGTTACATCAATATTCAATGTTTTTTCATTGTTGAATTACAATGTCTACAGAATATTGCAATTCAGCGGACATTAGACGTTTCTGCAACGTTTTTTCAACATTGAATCTATTTATTTTATACATTTGACAATGTTGATGCAACATTGCAATATTACAACGCAACATTTCTGAAATGTTGATTCAACATTTGTGTGCTGTATGGGTTTTATTTAAAACATTTTTTTTTACTTTTTATAGTTTTTACGATATTCTTTAAAAAAAAAATTGATTTTTTTTTTTTTCAAAGGAATGTTTCATCTCTTAAAGGGGGTGCGAAAGGGGGTATAAAAAAATGTGTTCCTTATCTAGTATATTAAAGTATGTACAACATATTAAAAGCTCGTCAGAATTGAAGAGGGACACAATTCCGTGAGTTTCTTCCCATACGACACAAAACTTACATAATCTTGTTGCAACATTGCTGCAATATAACCGTAAGTTTTATGCTGTATGGTATTAGAAATAATCCCAAACATAAAAAAAATATACAATATAAAATTGTACATAATTATATATAATATTTCATATTGCATGCACTATTTTTAGTAGGGCTGTTACTTTTTACAATTTTGAAGATTCGAAGTTTCGAAAATTCGAATCTTTGAAGTTGAAGTTGAAAAGTCGAATCTTCGAAACTTCGAAACTTCGAAATTCGAAGTTAACTCCGAAGCTTCGAAAGAATCAAAGTCAACTTCAAAGATTCGAAATTTTGAATCTTCGAAATCGCTCTACAATGTCGGTACGACAGATTTCTTAACCTTAAATCACGTTTAATTTCAGCTTTTGAGTCACGAGCGCTGCAATTTTTGTGCTTCAAATCTTTCTTATTCTTACACAAAAATAACATCGATCGAGTGTAACGCAAGCTCTCATTCGCCGGATTTACGCTAACCTCGAAAACGCGCGATCATTTTAGTTGCGCGCGACGCCGCCGACGTCGTTCGCGCTGGCGGCCGAGTATCGACGCGCGTCCGACTCCGACAGACGATTCGTCCGAGATGCTCCGAGTCGAATCCGTGCAGATCGCGTAGTACCTGATCGCTCATACATATCGCTCCGAGTGGACACACACCGGGGAGGGTGCCTGTGCCTCGGTGCAAGTGCGGGCAAGTGCGGCCACCGCGTGGCTCCAAGCGAGACATCCTTTCGTTCTCTGGCCTCCGAGTCCTGGGCTTCACGCGACCGCTCGCGTTGACCCCCTCGATTCCGTCACGCGTCAACGTCACACGTCGGCAATTGTCGCCGATGCAGTGCGCGGTAACCCGCTGAACAATCGCTTCGTTGCCGTTGCCGGCCATGGACGCCGGCGATTCCGTCTGAGCCTCGAGAGAGAGATCCGGAGAGATCCGCCGGAGAGATCTCACCCTTGCTGCACCTCGCCTAGACGATCATTATGCCCGCGCTGATCCGCGTGCGCCTGTTGCTGTCCCGCTGCCCTACGAGCGATCCTGCGACGAGAGGTAATGATGACATTCTCTCTCTTTCTTTCTCTCTGTTTATGCTTCTCGCGCTCTCTCTCTTTCTCTCACTCTCACTCCTCGTTTGTCGCTTCTCTTCCGCTTTTCCTCTCCTGCTGCGCAGCATAGACCTAGGCCCCGTCGTTTCAGTTTCGAATGCAGTCGCGCCGGCCGACGGCAGCCCGCTGGTAGCCGAAGGGCGTAGTACTTCGCGACGAGGCCCTGCTGTACACCTGCCGCCCTTTATCCCTGCTCTTTGGCCCTGCCGGCGCTCACTCGGTGCTCGATACTCGGAGCCGGGACGTCTTACGTCGTGGAAATTGATCCGGCGACAAATTGTTTTGCCTCCACGTTCATTCTTCATTCATCGGTGGAGATGAGATGACAGAGCAATTTGAGCCGCTGACTCCGCATTAACTGGTCGCTAGACATAAATAGATAGTTTACGTTTTTAGAATGTTGCTTTTTTAGTTTTTCACGTTTATAACAGAAATCCAGGAAGCAATTTTAGAATGTCGCTTTTTTTAGTTTTTCACTTTTATAAGAAATCCAGGAAGCAATTTTAGAATGCCCCTTTTTTAGTTTTTTTATTTTTATAACAGAAATCCAGGAAGCAATTTTAGAATGTTGCTCTTTTAGTTTTTTTACTTATATAACAAATCCAGGAAGCAATTCTTTTTTTATTTATTGTATTCGGAATGCAAGATCTTCAATGTAGGGAAGAAATAATAAAACTAAAATTAGGAATCAAAGTATCGCAGAACAAATTTATCTGATATTTTTAAACGATTCTTTAACTCACTCGTTTATTTTTTTTCTTTTTCTATAAATGTATCTGCATTGCTGGCTAAATTGCTGGCTAGAAATTGCAGAATCAGATTTCGATTCCGATGCATTAATTATTACATTCAGTTACCCAGCAGGAAAATGTCAGACTGTGGAAATGCTAAATTAAGGTTTCGTAATCAAAGTGAATGAATATAAGATGAGCCGCTCATCATTTATGAGGTTTATTTTCGACTTTTACCGTATCTTTTACTGTATCTTTTACCGAAAGTCGGGTCTAAATTACGGATTTATTTTATTATTTTATTCTCGCGCAGACTGTTTTTTTTTTAACGTTTCGCGAGACAGGGACGGATGAAAATAAATAATTCTGCCGCTTCAAATATTATACCGATCCGATATTATCTCGAGACGACGTTCCCCGTTCCACGGGGACGATTTTGCGCCTTGGGCTCCTGGTGCTGTTATAAATAAATTTAGATAAGCCCACCACTTCGCTCTAGCCATGAAGACTAGAAACAGGACGTAAAGTGCAAAGTGGGAAGCCGTGTTCGAGATCGTTTCAAAGTGAATCCCGGCCTATTAATTTGAGGATAGTCGTACATTCATTCTGCCGGTCTGACGTTGCCGATGCGTTGATATAAGATAATAATAGTCGTCTGTATTTACGCCGCAGATGCGGTCTCGGAAAACGAGCGAGTAACATCGAGGACGATATCCGCTGATAAATTAAGCTGAAAATTTCGTGCTGAAAGCGTGACTCTTGGAAAGTTCATCGGAACGCTATAGGAGGCTCGATGTATCGTGAATTCCACTTTCATCTACACGCTCGAATCGTTCCCACGTCGTCCACAGGAGGATTAATTAATTTAATAATGAAATAATTAATTAATTAATTAAAATAAAATAATTTAAGAAAATTCCTTCTACCGCGTCGTGAAGTATTAAGACCGCTCATTCAGACGAAGATACGTGAGCACGCCAGGCAGAATCGCGTGCGTGTTTACCCGCGTTTGCAGGCACACGCGTGTGTTGTTTCATTCGTTCGTTCCCTCATTCGTTCGTTTATTCGTTCGTTCGTTCGTTCTGCTCAAATCACGCCGAGTGTCAATTAGCGATGCCGACCCGAGCGTGCTCGCCCGCGCGCTGGAACGGGCCGGCACGTTAATTTTAGCGTAATGGATCGATCTAAGAGGAGGATGCGTTTTTAAATAGCCTCCCCCGAGAGATCTATCGCGCACTCGTTATTTCGGAGTTCACCGTGTCGACGATGAAAATATTTGTCCCGGGATCGTAATAGCCACCAAGTAAACGTAATGTTTACACCGGAAAAGCGGTGGTGAAATTTGAGGCGAGATAGACGATCGTGATATGACGCGATGACGATATAAACGTGGATCAACGTGATTTATCGTCATAAGGAGAGAAAAAAAACTTTCAGCTTCATGTCGAGTAGATTAATGAGTCAGCACTGCGATAAGAGTAACACAATGTTTCTTTATATTTATTGTCAGTAAAAGTTACGGAAGAAAACTGTTAGAGTGTCCATTGTGATTTACAGCGATTTGTGATTTATTTAATTAAGAGCACATAATGCCATCAGTAAAATATTACATGGAAAGCCAAACGTATTTATATTGTTATATATAATATTTTCTTCATAAATTTATATTATTTGTTTTATTTGTAAATGCTCATAGTGGTTCATGTGGCGCACGCGTGCCATATGCTCTTGCCATGTATCGTTCCTTCTGTTCGTGCTCCAATTGTCCCTTGCGCGCGAGATACGCGATAATTGTCTACAATTAGCAACACGAATTGACCGTAGGATGCAACGAAGTCAGCTGAGGGACATCTCATCCTGGATGACGCGTCTGTTCCCGGAGCCTGGAGACGGTAGCAGCCGGACGGCCGAGGGATTCAAGATGTTCGGTTCGAAAAACAGCTCACCCACCAGCACGTTTTACACGGATCTGGAAATCACGGAGGACAAACAGGAATTCCCGCAGGAGGACGAACATTCCAAAGCGCCAGGCTTGCCGGAGCAGCAGAGCACGACCAGCGAAAATGGCAACTCGCAAGACTCGGACGCGGCAACAGGTGTCGAGGAGCAGCGATACGTCAGACATTCCTTCCACAGGATCGCCAGTTTCGGCGGCTTCCCGCGATTTCAGCCGTTCGTCATGTCCGCTTCCACGCCCGCCGAATGCATCGATATCACGAGGCACGAGGAGACCTCAACGGAAACGTCCTATATTAAAATGTCGCATAGTGTCCTAGAGTATAGAAGTAGCAGGTGTGTGACGATCTCTGATGAAAAAAAAGAGCAATGTAGTTTACGCGTGTCTTTGGTTTGAAAAAATTTTTAAAGCTTGTATCTTTAAAAACAAACGCAGGTACGTAGCTTCGGAGAGGAGGTCTCATCAGTATACATTAGATACATACGCGGTAAGCGAGTCCGAGAGCGAGGAAGAGTCCGAAGAGACGAGATCTTCGGAAACGGACTCTGCCATAGTGGCTGATCATACGGAAGAGTCGATATCGGAGCCGAAACTGCTCGCGAAGAAAGCTTCGGTTCGTTCCCCCGATTCGAAGCGAAAGAAGGCGCTACGCGTTGCACAGGAGTTATTGGCGACTGAGAAAAATTATGTGAACATTCTACATCTGATCGACCAAGTGTTCCAATTCAGAGTTGATCAGGAAAACAGAGCGCATCCGATGTTCCCTCCAGAAACTGTCCAGCACATGTTTTCGAATATTAAATCTATTTATAAATTCCACAATGACTTTCTGTTGCCGCAATTTGAGGAGAGAATGCAGTGTTGGGATTCGAATCCGAGAATCGGCGACATAATGAAGAACTTTGCGCCATTCCTTAAAATGTATACGGAGTATGTAAAGAATTTCGATTACGCCATGAATTTGATAAGCACTCTGCAAAACAAGGTTCCCAGGTTTGCAGCGATTGTTAACGAGATTCAGAAGCTCGACGAATGTGCTAAATTGTCGTTAGCACATCACATGTTGAGTCCTATACAGAGGCTACCGCGGTACGAGTTACTTCTCAAAGATTATTTACGAAATCTCACGGAGGACAATCCAGATTACGAAGACACAAAAAGTGAATACATTTGTACACACTCTTATGTTTTCCGAATTATTGTTGTATATTTTAATGAATTATTTATTGACAAACATTTGTAATGTTAAATTACAGAGGCATTGGAATTAGTGTCAACCGCCGCAAATCATACAAACGAGGCGATGAAGAAAATTGATAAATTTAAAAAACTTTTGGAAATCCAAGAGAGTATATATGATGCAACTGATCTAGTCAGTGCGACTCGTGAACTAATAAAGGAAGGACGTATAGTGAAAATCTCAGCACGTAGTGGCGATCATCAGGAAAGACATTTGTTTCTGGTAATTATTAATTATTTTATATAATATATTAACATTTATATAAAATTTATAGATATTCAATTAAAATTGCTTATCTTTCCAGTTTAGCGATTTATTATTACTCTGCTCAATAAGACTGATACCCGGGCCTATGTACCGACTAAGAGCTAAATTTTTGGTGGAAAATTTACAAGTAGTTGAGGGAGACAATCTAGAAACCGCAAATACTTTTTACATAAGAGACGAAAATAAAAGCGTCGAATTGTATACACACGCTGCCGCGGAGAAGGCGGCGTGGCTGGACGCACTATTCCAAACGATGCAAGAGATTATGAGACGCAAGGCCAGTCTGAAAACTGGAAATGTTAAAACTTCTTTGGTTAAGGCTGATGACGTAACTAGGTGCATGGTTTGCGAAGTTATTTTTTCTGTGATGAAACGAAAGCACAATTGTCGGGCTTGTGGAATAGTGAGTATTGTATATTAAATAGAGATTTAGCTCGGTATGCAAATTACTTTCTGATAGTAATTATTCAACTCGGTCGTTTTCCAGGTGGTTTGTAGTAAATGCTCAAATCAGAAATTATTATTTGAAGACAATAAGAATATGAGAGTGTGCAGATTATGCCATGCCGCGCTCACTCAACCGCTCACTAAATCACCGTCGTCACCGTCTGGACCAGTGCCAAGTTTGCTACAGGTATCGGCGAGTGCGCCATCAGTATTATCCGGATACCTGTTACTGAAGACGCAGGCCAGTAAGCCGTGGACAAAACGATGGTTCGCGTTACATGTTGACTTCGTTCTGTATTCGTTCAAATCGGAGTCGGAGAGCATGGCCATGACAGCGACGCCCATGCCGGGCTTTATGGTTACGGAAGGTACAAAATTAACCGACGAAGACCCTTTGAACACAAAAGATCGAATAAGAGCATTCAAAATACATCATTCAAGAAAATGTTACTATCTCCAAGCGTCTTCTCAAGAGGACAAAGAAAAGTGCGTGTAAAAATGACTTAGACAATCTATAGCTTTTGTGTAAATGAATAAATAATACTAATAGTGTATATTTATGGAACTTTTAGATGGATGCACACATTGGAGTTGGCTACCAAGGCTGAACTACCTCATTTAACGCAGGTGGAAAACGAAAGCGCACAAGAAAGTCAATCGATAAACGATGTACAATGAATATTCGTACCTTTCTATCTACCAAACTAGCCAATTTTTTACTATTCGTAAACGAGAAGACGATATGGCAATGTAAGATAATCGTTAGTAGTTAATTAGCTATATTTAAAATGACGTTAACTTATGTTATATATATATATTGTTATTAGTATATACACTACAAGAGAGAAATCGAGTCAATAGCGGTCGCTGCCGAGAAACGCTTGTTGTTTTGTATAATGTTCTGTTATAGTATATTTATAAATATATATGTCGTTCTATCACGATATGCTGTGCTGTAAACTGCATTGGAAGTCGATACGTTGCAATGCTTGAAAATTAATTATGCGCTTCAATGATAGTATGTTATTTAAGCTACGAGAGCTACGATCGTTTTTATTAAAATCGATTTAGAAGTATCGATTTTATTAAATACACAATAGATTCGATAGTTTTATCAATAAATTTATTCCGTCAATTAAAATATTTCATAGCTTTTAAATAAATCTCAGTAGTTCCTAGTAGTTACAGACTATCGCAATAATATTACAAATTTTACATTTCATTAGAGGCACTTTGGCATAAAAGTGCATTCGGATGTCTGCTAATTATTCTGCACTTGTGCATTTATCACAGTTTTTTGAAATGCACATATGAACCATCAGCTGCGTGAACACGTGAATGGCATTATTGTCATTTAAAATATCCTTTCTATTTGTTTCGTAGCAGAGAATATAATTCGAAAGGATCGTGATTAACGTGTTGCAATTAGTAGGGATTTGTCTTAAAAATTTGAGGCAAGTTATCATGTAAATTCATATGTCCAGTTGATATATATGTATAAAGAGAAAATTACGACATATCTCTTTTTTATGTGATATAAATTTTTTATAATCGACCTATGTTATTAGAGCCTAATATCGAATGCCAAAGATTTATAGAACTTTTGTTGCTTAATTCTGTTCTTAATGGAATAAAGTTTTGCAGATTAGAAGAGCATTTGGAATTCGATGCCTTTTACAGAGACATATGCCTTTTTTAATTATTAACCCAAAATGTGGCAACTGGCAATAACAATGTACGTGGTTAAGATTCCTCCACAAATACATTTATATCTCACTGTACAAGATGATACTCTGGATATTTATTTTTATTTTATTTTTTATGAAAGCGTAATCGTGTGGAAAATGAATATAATCGCAAATGCGATTATAGTTTTCTTTGCCATTAAAACGCATTGTTTTGCGAGTGACAAGCTCTATATCAGATGGTATCGACTCAATAATATTAATAAATCTTTTATATCACCTATTAGAATTGAAGAATTGAAGTGAAACACATATATGGAAAAATATATTGAAGTTTATAGTGACCTGTAACAATTTGTACATTTGTAACTGTTATACTAATGACTTAATTTCGATAAATGTCGACATAAAAAAACATGAGTTATTGGCAAATTTTGTATAAAATTTAATGACCATAATTCAATCTTTATCTGAAAATAAAAGTAAATATTTACAAGATACTTAAAAGACGTTTAATCTGTTCGGCGTCTTTCAGAGCAATCTTCTACGGTTCTTTGAGAGATTTGAATTATTTTTTTATTCATTACGTAATAAGAAGTAATCAGTACTTTGGCGTAATAAAACAGATCATTATATGTTAAAAAAAGATTTGACAGCTATATAAACGTAAAAAACATGAAAAATGATTAAAGATGTCACAAAACATTTCCTTTAGACCATTTTCTTATCATTTTTAAGCAACATTTGTATGCTATCGTATGTTCTTACATTGCAAAAGAATATGCTTCAATTTTTATTGATGCTACGGTACGGTAGTGAATGTATACACATGCATTTATCACTTGAGTGTATCTGAGCGTAAAATAAACTGATAATATGTATATGTTACGCGACATAAATTCGCGTTAATGAGATAAGATAAATGTAGAAAATTGTATATATATATATATAGATATATATTCGTTCCGATCCAGAGTGTCAACGCAGGTTATAGTATACGAGTCTTTTCTTCTTCCAGCAAAATCAGTAAGTATTTTATTTATAGCTTTTTTTTACCCTTTATGTCAATGTATCCCAATATACAATATTAAAAAAAATCATACTCTGATATATCGAATCATTAGATCAAATTGATTTCATTTTAAAGAGAAATGCTCAAACTTAAAAAGAATTATAATAAGTATTATAACGAAATGTAAAAATTATTTTAGAAAACCGAAAATTCTTTTCAGCTAGCCGTGAAAGATGCAGCTAGCCTTGACATAATGCTTTATCTTTATATATGTGTTACCTTTGTGTGCAACAGTTGCTAAAATATGACTCTGATCATATACATTTCTGGGAATATTTGACTATACATAAGATATAAATAAAACTCGTATCTCTTGCTATTTCATTATAATAGAGAAACATAATAATAGTACTTGCGGCA
>JAJVSH010000190.1:270869-328684 GCA_021460005.1 Tetramorium alpestre | reverse complement strand
TATTAATTATTATCAATAATTATTAATTATTATCAATAATTATTAATTACTCTCACATTATTAATATTATATTTTTTTTCTTTATCTTTCTTTTTTTTATAAATTATATCTATATTTTGCAGTTTTGCTCCGAAATGTTCTATAACAGAGATTTTAATTAGAATTAAAATGTGACGTGATAGCCAAATTTGGATAACGGATTCGTGTTCAGGAGGCAAAAATATTTTGGAAATGACTATTCATATTCATGTTACAAAAATGCTGTCGGACAGTATTATCAGAGATATCTCTCTATCTTTTCCAAGATATTTATCTTTCTGCAAACAAAATAAATAGACTGATGATTAAAGTTTATCGATTGTTTTATCGATTGCGATTTCTCAAATAAGATTATGATAGTTATTCTATAAAATTTATGAGAGTCCGTCATGTATAATTCAATAATTGTAATTGAGCGAATTTTTTTAAGGGGTTACATCTGTTTAACCTGTTCTAAAATAAGACTTTTTTGGGAATTTCTTTCTAGATTTTACTAATAAAGCGATAAAAATACGGTTATTACACATATCATAAGGTATACAAAAAATTTTTTGTTTTGGAAAAAATACAAAATGACGTCCCAGTGGTAGGTAGACCGAAAACGCTTTTTTTTGTGGCCCTCCGCGGGCGGAAATATAAGTCACGAACATCAGCACCTAGGAATACAAAAAATTTTTTCATTAACTACATTAGATTTGCTAGAGAAGTACACACGATTATTAAAAAATATCAATTTTTTATAAAATGGCAGCAGTTTGCATAAAAATTTTCAATTTTTACCGAAAAATCGACCTTAATTTGTTTATATATATAAAAATATTGTTGACCAATCTTAAAAATCGCGTGTACTTCTCTAGCAAATCTAATGTAGTTAATGAAAAAATTTTTTGTATTGTCCTAGGTGCTGATGTTCGTGACTTATATTTTTCGCCGCAAAAAAAGCGTTTTCGGTCTACTTACCACTGGAACACCATTTTGTATTTTTATCCAAAACAAAAAATTTTTTTGTTATGACATGTGTAATAACCATTTTAAATCATATTTTCATCGCTTTATTAGTAGAGTCTAAAAAAATTCCCAAACAAAAGCCTTATTTTAGAACAGGTGAAACAGATGTAACCTCTTAAATATATAGAAAATTTTCGATAATATAATAATATTATTTAAATAGAATTTTTGTTAACGTAGACTTGATAACTGAATTAGCAGAATCTTAATTTACTTTTTCTATAAAATATTTCTAGCAGATTTCTCCATCAAAATGAAGTACTTGGTATTCGCTTTAATCGTCATGGTCGCTATCAATGGCATGACGGCTGCATCAAGTTTTGAGACTTCTAAGGCTGTATGCTCTCCCTGGCTTGGATATGTGAGTGTAATAGAAAATAAGGATAATTGTACGCTTGATTTCTTCTATACAAAAATACATATCATATTTTTAAAACTTTAGTTAATTATAATTTTAATATTGCAATTAATGTATATTTTTTTAACGAAAAATATTTTGTGTAACGATGATATTATTATGATTATAGTGTCAGACCACCGAGCAGTGCTGTCGTGATTTAGTATGCCTGAGTTATACAGCTAAATGCGTTCCTGGAAAAATTGCAAATGATAATAGACCTATCGGAGATGGACCGTTTCCGCCGACACAGGAACAAAGGAGATTCAGTTTTGGAAGAACGAAAATAAGAATCCCTAATATATTTTGAACAATTGTACAACATTGCTTTCACGTTATAAGATAAGTGTTTAATTACGAATACATATGTGTATTAATAGATTTACGTTTTCTATAGAATAATTTATCAAACAATTTATCCTATTGTCTAAATTATGTATTTACTATAATTACATTCTGCACTTTTGTTAGTTCTAATGTTTCATTGATTAGAAAAGCTAAAGAATTCAATTAAAATTAAAATACACACACACATATATATATATATATATGTATATAAAAGATTATGAATAAAAATAAGTATAAGAATATTACTAAATAATTATTTAATGAATATTAGAATTTTTCTCATATTTTCCACATAACATTTCTTGATACACTGAGAGAAAAATATATAGATACTTTTGGACTCAACCACAATTTTATAGTATTTCTAATGATAATTATGATTAACATAATGATGCATATAATTAAGTAATTTATATTTATTGTTAGAAATACTATAAAATTATGATTGAATTAAAAGGTAACTATATTTTTCTCTTAGTGTACACAAATGATAATGTCTAGAATCTAATATATCTCTATATCTCTATTTCGACGAAGAAAAATGGACCAGGTTATCGTCCCCGCAAAATCATTTCTGCAGGTAGTATGAACGATCATTATTCAGTCGCGCGTCATTGGACGCATTTTCGTAATGAGCAACCAAAATTATCGATGAGCGATGGCCGTTGGCTCATCGGTGATAATAGCGTGGGCACCTCGGCACCGCGGCACCTCACACCCGGCACGTCCACGAGACGCGGGGTGGAACGAATAAAAAGAAGCGAGGCCCCGCTTCGAAAAAAGAGAAGAGAACGGGATGGGGCGCGAGGTGAGAACGAGGGCAACGTCGTTGGAGGGTGAGGAGTAAAGGACGAGCGACGCTGTTAAGTCGAATGTCGAGTGATGCCAAAGTTAAATATAAATGCGGGCCGCGAAAGAAAGAGAGAGAGAGAGAGAGAGAGAGAGAGCACGTCGCGACGCCCATCCTGGATCGATGATCCAGCGCCGGGACCAGTCTCTCTGTGGTTCGCGTCGCGAGATCCGACATAGAAATCGTTCTCTCCTCTCTCTCTCTCTCTCTCTCTCTCTCTCTCTGTATTTAGTTACTACCCCGATTTTATTATCAATATCGATCAAGTTCCTCGCTCGCGATCGGCTCTTGAACCGTGAGTTTCGCAGTGAATCCCCAACAAAAGAGGAAACTAGCAAAAGTGTAATTTTCAGAATAGATTTTGATTTCAATTGATGAAATTGGCTATCGAGATCACATCAGTTGGACAAAATATCAAGGATTTCTTGGATTTGCCGGTAAATTATATATGTTGTATGTACTTAGGATGTCCGATCATAATTTTGCTGCTCCCAATTGTACAGATTTATACCAAACTTTCACTGAAAAAAATTGTGGTTAAAAACGGACGAATCAGAAAATTTTGTAGGATTGATTAAATATTCTGATTATTATAATAGAACTCAATACTTTATTATTTATAACAATCAGAATTCCTATTACAATAATCAGAATATTTGATCAGTCCTACAAGATTTTTCTGATTCGTCCGTTTTAATTTAAGAATTTTTTTCAGTGTTTCTTTATCAACAGTGTTAAAAACAGTATGTTTTTGAATTGCAGAAAATTGAAAGTTAAAAATTCTTCTATATTATTTATTATTTATTATTAGCTTACGTAAAAGAAATTATGTTGTTAAAATTATGATTGGGGGTCTTGAAATGTCCTATGTTTTACTTGCGTGTGGGTGGCTGTTTGCTTGCGTATGCGGTTACGGATAGTTGCGTAATTTATAAGAAATTTCATTGTCATATCATAATAATTTCAGTCAGTTAATTATTTACAATATTGAGATTTGTGGATCCTAAAACCTTTTACTCTATTAAAATAGATATTGATAGTTATTACTTAATAAAATAAACCATTTGTAAATTTTAACATTACAAGCATTGTTAGATTAATACAAAAAATTTGTCGTATTTACCAAATAAAGTTGAAAAACAAAATTATATATTAATTAGAATTTCAATACATTTCAATACATTAATAAAAAATTACAGTACAGTTTTAAATTAAATGCAACGTTTTGATTTCTTTTTTAAAAAATTTTAGACTACTAGTTTTATTTAACAGTAAGACCTTAAATAGATAATTTTTTGCAATAATCTAATACAAAGTGCAAAGCCAAGTTTAACCAATCAACTTGAGATGTTCTACTCAAAGACAAGTGCAACGAATGAATTTCGTATTGAAGTTGAGTCATTGCTCGTTCAATGGTACATACATAGAATTTGCGTTTGTAGCATGATCGCCGATAACGTCACGGGGTTGATAGATGAGGGTGAGCGCCAATAATAATTGCTGACCAACAAGCCGGACGATTCTGTCAGCGACATCCATTCCGAACGCCGACTATTTCTGATCATCAATTCAGCAGAGATCTTATTTTTGGACGCAGCATCCGAGATCCTGGATCCAGCGCTAACTTCGACTGGCCCGTTGATCCGTTCTCGCATTAAATTTTCCAGCGATCTGACTGAGCTCCTTGGCTTTCGTTCTGCCTCGCGTGACCGAGATCAAGATTTCGGCGTTTTAAGCGAGCAAAACGCCACTGCTACCGCGACAATATTCATGTTTACAGTTCTGTCGCTTAGAAAGATGGCAAGTTACTTGCCAATGGCAATTCTAGCTTCTTCTCCTCGAAGCTATATTTTTTATTTACACAGTAAGAGTCTAAAAATTGTTTCGATTCAAAGATATAAAAATACACTGAGAAAAAATATAGTTACTTTTGGACTCAACCACAATTTTATAATATTTCTAATGATAATTATGGTTAACATAACAATGCATATAGTTAAGTTAGTCATATTTATCGTTAGAAATATTATAAAATTATGGTTGAGTTCAAAAGTAACTATATTTTACTCTTACAATCAGTGTAGTGACAAATTGGGGGAACACAGTGAAGTCATTTTTATTTTTTAATATAATCAATCTGTGGTCCATTTTTTTAGAAACAATAAGTTAATTTTTCTTTATCGCTAAAAAATATTCTAAATATTTTTTTGTCTTTAAAATGCTTTCTAACACTGCTGTGGAGAACACTTTTTTGAAATTAGTTCTTCAATTATTATTGTACTGCAATATTCTGTTAATTATTCGTATTTTACATTGCTAATATATTTTAGAATTATGACAGAGAGGTATACGTTATGCATTCGCATATATAAGATATAACTCATAAAGAATGTTTCGACAGATTCTCATAAACTTTCGAAAAACGATATAAATTATTGTTAAATTACAAACTAGCGTTGCGGTTTTGTAACATCTCCAGAGAATGGAATTATGCTTCGAGCCTCAAGTCCATCATATTTTACATTCTGGTTTATGCTGATTGCACATCTCTTGGTGCATAATCAGCTGAAAATCCGTTTTCAATCGGCAGCAGATCGCGCGACACCTTTCAAGATTGATTTGCGAGAGTTCGGCATCGATATTCTCCCCCGGGGATTTTACGCTTGCCGAGCGATTAATTACGTTTTCGCATCCACGTGTGTGGTCAGACCGGCGCGGCCGCGATGGACGATTACAGCTGTTAATATCCGTGTCAGTTGCCGAAATACCCGGCGCAGTCATTGCGAATATACCTGCCGGCTTGTCGGGCGCGTGTATAAACGCCGATCGAAAATAGAAATAGCGCTATATTTAGCCGGCCTACACTCGGTATCTGGCTAAAAAGCTCAAGACTTTTCGTCTACGCGCGTTTCGAGCACGCAGACTTCCTCTTTCAATTTTACGGCGTGTAAAACGGCTCGCTGAAACAATGGTAGCGCGGGCGTTGAAATGCCACTCATTGCTGGTGCATGTATTGTTAGAGACGTAAGAGATGATGAGAACAATTTGTGCTATTTAAAAGTTCCTGACGTTATCATCTTCGATCTTATTATAAAATAATATTTACAAAAGAAATTTTTTTTCACTTTTTTCTAATGTCGTACACTGAAAAAAAAATTCTGGTTGAAAACGGACGAATCGGAAAAATCTTGTAGGATTGAGAAAATATTCTGGTTATTATAAATAAAACTCAATACTTTATAACTCATATTTTATATTGATCAGAATGTTAAAATAACCAGAATATTTGATCAATACTTTATAATTTATAAAGTATTGAGTTCTATTTATAACAACCAGAATTTCTATTATAATAAACAAAATATTTTCTCAATCCTACAAGATTTTTCCGATTCGTCTGTTTTTAATCAGAATTTTTTTCAGTGTAACGTTCAAAAGACTTGTATATGTACAAATATGACGAATGCGATAATTATGAGCGAGAAGAGTGACGCGTTCGATGCGTCTGGTCGAAATTAATAGATATAGGCTAGCGTTTCCAGCTGCCAAGATTTCTGGTATCAACGAACTCTACGGCCGAAATTTGTCGAAATGCGAATTTCGGTGTACCTTCGAGAATACAATACAACGCGGCTGTTAAGAGTGTGTTTATTATTACAACTGACAGAATTTACGTACACCTGACAGTCGAAATAATAGAAATCCGGCTACCTCATCGGATCCGGCACCGTGATTCTCTGTTTATTATATACTGCTCCTCCCGTTATTCGTTTCTCTCGCGTGTCCGCGTTCTCTCTGACATTTTGATAATTATACGCGGGTACCTTCTTTCCGCATTAGTGTGCAAAAGTTCATAGGTACATACGTACGATGTACTCACCTATTTCGAGAAACTTTTGGCCATGTGCCATGTCGAATAGCCGACGCTATTATGCGACCCGGAGTTCACTTAGTGTCTTAAAGTTTACCCGTGGACTTTTGTTTCCCTCGAAAATATTCACTGTCAATCAACCGTCGGATTGTGTCCCGTCGCTCGTTTTCGACGAAACGATATTCCGCGATTTTATCCGATACAGTACGTGACTGACTATGAGACTTTATTAACAAATACGTCCAAGACAGTCAATGAATAATAAATTAAATTTTCAATTTCTTAGAAATCAAATCAATTTATTTAAGGATTGTTTTGGTTCATAAACTCGGCGCATGATTATGCAACATTGCAATATTTTCATTTATTTAATGCAAATGTTATATTTAGATAGAATTGATAATACATCGAGAAAAAGATTTCTTTAGATTTAATAAAATTTATTAAAAACAAAGAAATATTTTTTTTTAAATAACCCAACAAAACTAATTACTTAAAAAATACTTAAAATACAATTTAATTTTTCAAATAACACATGTCTCTTTCACAAATATAATACAACGAAACAATATTTTTTTCTGGTCAATAAAGATAGTATTTCATATAATATAATTTAAATGAATATAGTTTGAATGAAATACAAACGAGGAAAATATATTCTTTAAAAAATCAAATAATTGTATTTGTTTCTTCAACTAAAGAGTTGAACAGTTTTGTTGGACTATTCCAAAGAAATCGATCTCTCTACTCACAATCAGATGTAACTTATACTTCACAAAACTCGCAGTTACATTGTAGCAATATATTGCTGCAAAATTGCAATCTTGTTGCAACATTGCTATAAGCCAGATAGAAAACTTTTGTGATAAATATACAATTTTTACTTCTTGCCATTCATAACATTTCGCAATAATTGTCATAAGGTGATTCTGCAAAACGCATATCTTTTGCTGCGGAAGAATTGTATAATTATAAGTTCTAAATATTGAGAAAATTATGAAGCAAAGTTACTTAAAAGATGAAAAAATTTCTTACTATTACTTGAATAATAATTGTGTTAAAATGATTCGCTTTAATTATACAATTATATAAGAATTTATTTTAGACATCAACTTTTTAAAGTTTGCTATATGTTACAATAATTAAATTAAAAATTAATGATTTTTAAAGTTAGATTTAGACTTACTACACAATATATTATACATTATATTTTAAAATTCAAATGATGCTAAAATTCTTCTGCATGCGTTCCAATCTGGAAATGTAACTGCAAGTGTTGTGGTGTAACGGAAATGACTGTCCCGACTGTAATCAATATAAATTTGCATTTAGAGCTGGGACGAAGATATCTAATGCGATTAGAAACTTAATTGATTTAGATAATCAAGGTCTCAGCCGCTCTCTTCCTTGTAGCGATGCTAGCCTATAAGCGAGGCGAAGCGGCGAGCAGTTGAAGTGGTCGGAAATGTCGCAGCAGCATCCATCGAGGCCACCCGGAGGAGGCCATGTACCTCCGGGCGGCTGGTCAGGGCGACCTATCAACGCGCCAAGTGCGCCGAGTCCCTTCAGGCCCGCTTCGCCGTACACACCCTCGTCCTCGCCGCATCCGCAAGGACGGATCCACCGCGGGCCTCCGACCCCGGTCCATTCGGCGCATCCCATGTCACCGCTCGTCTACCCCGGGATCATGATGCACCCGATGAGCCCGGTGCCGATCGGGATGCCAATTTCACCCGGGATGTCGCCCGTCTTCGGCTGCCCGACTTCCGGTTACATCCAGTGCCCAAGGCCACGGTGGCCTTCGCCGATTCCTACGGGCAGTCAAGCGCCGAGGCCATTCATACCGACGCAGGTAGGTACTCCTTGTAGCGCGAAGGATGACAGATCGATAGTAATGTGTCATCGATGTACGTCCACGTTGCGTGTTGCCGTACTTGTCGGGTCATTTAGACTCGAGTGTCTAATTCAATGTAATACGAATGAATTATCACTAATGCAAAATTACATTTAAATGTAATAAACGTAAAAGTAAAAATACAGTTTGGAATGTATAATTAATTTTAAAAAGTTTTTCTTCATTAAATAATTTAAAAAATCCATCTTCTACACAATTAATTTTAAAAAGTTCTTCTTTATTACAATTAATTTAAAAAAATCCTTCTACACAATTAATTTTAAAAAGTCCTTTTTCATTACAATTAATTTAAAAAAATCCTTCTACACAATTAATTTTAAAAAGTCCTTTTTCATTACAATTAATTTGAAAAATCCTTTTACACCATTAATTTTAAAAAGTCCCTCTTCATTACAATTAATTTTAAAAATCCTTCTACACAATTAATTTTAAAAATTCTTCTACACAATTAATTTAAAAAATCCTTCTTCTACACAATTAATTTTAAAAAGTCCCTCTTCATTACAATTAATTAAAAAAAATCCCTCTTTATTACAATTAATTTTAAAAATCCTTTTTTATTACAATTAATTTATAAAATTTTTCTTCTACACAATTAATTTTAAAAAGTTCCTCTTCATTACAATTAATTTTAAAAATCCTTCTTCTACACAATTAATTTTAAAAAGTCCTTTTAGGTCCACACTTTTTAAAAAGTGTAACTTCATTTAAAGCAAAATTCAATAGAAAATGACAAAGTTTATGTATCTAATAGCAAAGATTCTCAGTGTATGCAGCAGTAAAAAGAAACGCTAAAATGTTTTTTTCATCCCAACTTGCAGAGTTCTTTCAGAAGCGATTCGGTATCACCGGTACCATGCGCGCCGCCGGAATATCTGATATCGCCTTACAGACCCGGGGATTACGAGTATATTGGCGTGCCCTTAGACCATACGCAGACGGACGAGGAGAGCAGCGGTCCCAGCACAGCCGAGATCATCGCCAGCCAGAGTCAGGATTATGTGGACGAAAAGCTCGCCGAGTACCAAGCTACCATCCAACAATTGCAGGGTAAGTTTTACGAAAGTGGGATCGATTCGTTTTGCGATGGAATCGTATCGGTCACGTTACAGAACGTCGTTACAGAATGGACTATCATTAAACCCTCACTCATTCTCCTATAAAATCCTTAATTATAGACTCTCTCCCCATTCAAATCACGAAGCGTTGTGGCGCACGCAAATTTCGACCATGGGAATGCTGGGATTGTTTATCGTGTCTGTATGCGTATCAAGGAAACCCATAAAATTCCATCGATTTCCATTTGGAACTTATTTCTTCTTTAAGTCTCTTGCGTTTTATTGATGAAACTATAAATTTCGATATTTTGTGGAAATCGATACATGAATTTCGTGCGATTGTGGTTTCTTGATATTTTGATAATAATAAAATCAATATAGTTAGAAATAAGATTAAAATTATTTTAAATTATCTATTTCCAATGTCTTTAAAATGAAAGAATTATAATTTTGAGAAACTTTGCGTAAATTTCACCAGTCATTTTTGGAAGCGAAGACGCATATATAGAGAATTTGGAAATAAGGTTCTCGTTTGATCCGGATTTGTCGCGAAAAGAGGACGCATACCTGCGGATATTCTTACTATCGTGTGCATACGCAGGATTGTAATTCGTCTGCGCTCCTTACGCAACGAGCCGCATCGCGTAGTGCGTCTCGCATACTCGTCGAATCGAACTGTGGTGCAACGGAAAATAGGATAGAATCCGCGGAGACGTGAACGAGTTATAAATAGACGTGACGAACACCTGCCGCGCCGTTCGCAATCGTTACGTTTGCTTTTCCTGTCAGGAACACCGTGGTATCAGCTGCGCTGGACGATCACCTCATTGATAGATCAATAATGTTTAAAGATCATCCTTGATTCATACATGTCTAAGGAATCATACTCCAAGTGTCCAACTTGGTTAATTGAAATATTGTGTATCATCAAAGGATGGATATCGATAAGGTCCAATTTTTCGCCCTTTAGAGCACATGCCAGAGGTAACATAATTTTTTTTATATATTGTGTATTAATTTAAGTACTTTATATGTTTATAAAAAGCAAAATACTTCTTGCTTGTGCCCTAAAAGAAATTAAAATGTCAGTGAAAACCGCGTTATTTTGAAGAAAAATAACGTTTGACCAAAGTTTGACATTAATTATACAATATTAAATGCTGCACTGAAAGAAAAATATAGTTACTTTTTGGCCCTAGCAACAATTTTACACTGAAAAAAAATTCTAGTTAAAAACGGACGAATCAGAAAACCTTATAGGATTGATCAAATATTCTGATTATTACAATAGAAATTCTGGTTATTATAGTAGAACTCATACTTCATAACTTATAATTTCTAATAATTATGGTTAACATAATGATGCATATAGTTAAGTTAATCATATTTATTGTTAGAAATATTATAAAATTATGGTTGGGTCCAAAAGTAATTATATTTATCTCTCAATGTACGTTTTTTTCTATGTATCATTTTATTATCATGCAGATAGTCTATTTTCAGAATGAATAAAAAAAATTGTCAATAAAAATAACTAAATTCTTTTTAATTTTGGGGTGAAAAATTGGGCCTTTTCGATATCTCTCTTTTTTCTTTAAAAAAAAAAATAGAAAAGGAACGTCATTTATTTATAACAGAGGAATGAGGTTTCGTATATTTAAAATGCTATTTAAATACCTCACTATCAAGTTTCAAAATGTCTTGACGGAATGACGATGATTGGAGTTTGGCTAGATCGTAACGGGCTCATTAAAATTTGCCAGCTTGCGCGTGCATCATGCGTGCTTAATAAATCTCCGCGGCTTCCTGCGATTCGCGGAGATGAATGCGTGCGAAATTGACATCTTGCCGGCTGATTAAATTCAACGCTCGGCAACTCGATTTGCAAGCTGATCCTCGCGTTGGTTATCCTCGCGTGCGCGATTAAGATGCGGGATGCTCTGTAATTGCGAGGACCGCTTTGCCGCAGATTGCAACGTGTCAGAATGAGCACGATGATTCGCGCGAGTGAAGCTGATGAGTGGTTCGTGGCATTAATGATCGTGTTAAGAAAATCATATTACTATTACACCGATAATTAGTAAGAAGAATTACTTGCAAAAAAGAAGCAGCATTGACTGTGGATCGATCACGCGATCATTCTCACGATCCGTGAAATGATCGGATCAAATGATTGCTTATACGCATTTGATTGCGTTAATTGCGTTGCAAATGCGCGCGTAACGTAATTTGATTTATTCCTACATTTACATTATGCATATTAATATTTGCGCAATATATTAATGAACGATTATTTGAATTTTTGGAATGAATTTCTCCCGAGATTTACGGAGACTTACGAGATTTACGGAAATACATAATTTTGAGTATATTTTTATCTCTTAAGACCTTTAATCCTCTTTATTGCATCGCCACGTCAAACGATCTTATGTTAGATTATTTCAGTTTCGTCTCCCACCGCTGATGCTTATTTCACTATAGCTTAATTGTGATTTAGTAAGAATTAACAAATAAGCCTCTATAAGAAAAACAAACCAAGCCCTTTAGAAACTTTCGCCGCTTTCTTCTCGTAGTAATTCGTAGTAATTCTTCGTAGTAATTCTTCTTGTTGTTCTCTAGAATCTTAAATTTTGAAAAAATCGATTTTGCAAAGAAGAGAATACGTGTTATTTTCAAAGAAATACGTGTTATTTTCCTGCATATCTTGCACAATTATTCATCCAAAAAAGAAAAATAATTTTGATATACGTGGAATCCCCTGAATTTTAGAGGATTTCACTCTTACATATAGCCTCAAAAGGATTCCTCTGAAATAAAAAAAAAAATAATACAAACATGATATTCTTCATTTTATTGAAAGAAGAATATGTTTGCTGTAAAACAGTAAGCTTAGAATATGAGATTATGGGAAAAATCACTTTGAACGTAAAATACTTTTTTTTGAGTGTTACATACGGTGACCATCCGTCTTCTATTACAGAGGACAGTTCTTTATTTTAGATCTGGTCCTGTAAATTTATTTTTTTCTTGAAACTCACTTTTTTCCTTTATTTCTGAAAAGTCCTATAAAATGTTTTATATTTCAGTTTTTATCTTGTTTGTATATTTTGCGTAATGTTTCAATAAAGATGTGTTTCTTTTTTTATATATAATTGTTTTAGTTTATAAAATTTTATTTTTTTTCATATAAATAAGGTAAATGTCCAAGTAATTGAATGTGCCCGGTAATTGAAAAATTAATAATATATTCGTATTTATTAAGAGTTTGTCAATAATAGTCAAAAGATAGCAAACTAAAATTAAAAAATGAAGTGTTTTGTATAAAAATGTGCAGTTAAAACATATAATTTAATTGAAAGTTATTGTGAAAAAAATTATTTATTACGAGTATCGTAGGATTAACCATACTTTCATTCACTTCTTATCATTTTTGGTAAGACATAGTGTCTATGTTTTCAAAGTTTTTTTAAATATTATTCTGTATTTATCTAAACATATTGTGTATTATTATAATTGTAAAAATTGTAAAAATTAAATTTAAAAAGGTCATGATGCATTTTTTCAGTTCAGTTACAATTGATATAATATAATATTTTGTTAAAATTTCACTTTTGTGTTTTTTTTTTAATTTAAATGTTAGTATTTTTTAATCGTTGATGAAACAACGTTTTATGTGAATATTAATTCCTATTGCAATGTCATTAACTTAATTAATAGAAGAAGGGTAGGTGGCAGTGTCCTTTAATTTTCTCAAAGAAATATGATCACCGTAGTGTTGCATCAAAGACCTCTTTGTTACACATTATATCGAATCGCACATGCCGTAACACTAGCTTTATAACCGCATAATCATCGATTAATTCGGGTCCGAAGTTTCCCCTCGTGAGAGAGACAGCACCTGAAGCGACCGCATTGACGGTCGGACGAGTTAGTCAACCCGCCGGCTGGCACCGTAGGCAGTCCGGGGCAGACCAAGGGCCAGGAAGACGGCAAGGATAAAGAGATCAATCGTGCGTGAGAAGTCAAGGTACCCGCAGGACAAACCGCGAGCTCCCGTTCGAAGGGGATCCGCGGTGTCGAGTCTGTCCTCGATACCGGTCTTCCCCGTTGTCCCGTGTCGGGGGCCGCGTCGCGTCATCGTCACGGGCAAGTGGGAATGGCGGCGGAGTGCGAGGCGGAGGATGCCGAAGTAGGAGGTCTCGACGGGCCGGTAGTATCGAACCGGCGCCCGTCGCGCACGGCCATACCGTATACATTCCGTATTCGTACATTCCATGCGCGCGCCTCCGCCGACGCGACGTATACGTAGGTGCTCACTCCGCTGTCATGGGTGCTGACAGAGGATCAGCCCGCGGCGTACTCGGGGTTGCAGTTCGCCGATACGACTGACAGGGCCCGATAACGCGCGACTGTAAAACGCTACTCTTGCTCCGCGCTTTTGAATAATCATTGAACAGGTGACGCGAATGCGGCATATGCAACCCAGTGTACGGGGTGTGGTGTCGGGAGAACAGGTGTTGGGCCAGCAGAGTTCTCGGGTGTAAAGTTAAGCCGGGGAGGCAGAGGGGGTAGGGGAGGGAAGAACCGTGAAGACTCGACAGGCGAGACGCGCCGGCTGACGGTTCCTCGGGCGAGAGAAAGCAATGAAGTAAAGGGACGAGCAGCCCTTGGAACATGTCGCGAACGACACCACCCAGGGGCAGTCCGACGCCGCCGAGGGTGGACAGCCCTGGCGGTGGCGGCGCCGACGGTGGCGGCAGCCCGCGAACGCCACGTGGTAGCCGGCTGCGGGACCGGGTGAGCTTCTTCGAGCAGGTCTGGTCGGCCGGACGTAGTCCCAGCGCCGAGGACCTCCTGGAAGACTCGGACGCGGCTCGCAGGTTGGCCTTCCGCTCGCCGACGCACCAGCGACCGTCTTCCAGGGCGAGCGACTCCTCGTTCGAGGAGAGCTTCGAACGGCTGATGGAGGAGGGCGAGCTGAACGGCGCCAAGGTGGTGAAATTCGAGAAAATTACCGTGAGGAAGAGCGTGCGGGCGATCGGCACGGACGGCGAGCCGGGTCAGCAGCGCGGCTTGACCGAGTCGAGCCGGACCCCCAGCGAGGAGCGTGTGCACGAGGATTCGGCCTATCAGAGCCACAGCCACGGTGTGCAGAGCCACGGCAGCAAATCCAGCTCGGTCACCTCCTTCACGAGATTCCCCTCGGAGGAGAGCCTGTCGCAGAGAAGATGCAGCAGTCCCCGCGGGCAGCAGCTGGGCCCGGACGAGCGGCCAGCTTCGGAGTGGTACGCCGAGTATCGCAGTCAGAGCTTCCAGAATGTCGCCGCGAGAATCGAATACGTGCGCAGCAGAAGCGAGTACGACGCGCACATCGCCGAGATCAAAGGTACAGGTGTCACTTGACCTGAAAATCAAGATTCTCTCGGCCGCCGTTTGCTCTCATTGCCTTCTTCGTCGCCTCGATATTTCCGACCTTCACGCCGGCCGGCGGGTCCCCTTCGCGACACACTCGCCGGAAATTATCATGCACTTGAATACCGGTATTCAGAATAAAGAAAATATTTTTACAGACGGTTGCTGATGATGTAGATTTGACAATTGTCTATTATAGAAAGGATTATTTAGGGCGTTGGCGATTCGGCGATTTCACGCATTGCGATACATTGATTTTGGCTGACGACCGCATTTCGCCGAAGAACATTCTGCGAACCCTGCAATTCCTAAGACATCCGCGGAATCGAACGTATTTATTTTATCAAGACTGCCAGGACTTTTAAATACTTAATTGATAATCGTATAGACGCTGTTATCGAAGTTTAATCGCGGATAACAGCTAAGATATCTCTTCCTGGAAAGTAGAGTGCAACAAACTTTTTACAGAGATGATTTTTTATTTTTTAACACCGTACGGATAAAAGAAAATCTCAATAACAGAATAATCATTTATGGGACCATTGCATAACGCTGCCATTCATACGCTCTCAACCTCGAACCGCATATAAGACTTAATGCGCCTCGTAACGCATGCTGGAATAATAGTCGACGATGACGGTCGTAGGAACCTCGGTTCAAGGCCATCTTTCTATCTCAGTTCACATCTTTTATCCGTTCTCTTGTTCCTCCGGAGTCCTTTTACGAAGAGAGAACGTCTGCGATATAGTGTCGCGTAATAAAATCGCGTATGCACTTGCCAAGACATACGGAAATACATGCCAAACTCGGGATCAAAGGATTCACAGTTAGCGGCGAAAGTGCGATCCGGAGCATTTTCACGCTTTGACGCCGTTAGTCACCTCTCGCGCGTTCTGCGGCGAAATTCTGTCATCGCAGAATCCGGGATGATGGATTAATCGAGGGTCGCCAAATTTCGCGGAGCAGAAACTTGTTAATGCCGCGAGAGCGTGTCGCGCCCACGCGCCCGCCCGCGTTCGAAGTGCATATATTCTCGCGCGTATTGCAGCGAAAGGTTGATTGTCCGTCGCGTTAATGACAGCGAATCGAGAACTGCGGTTCTCCACAGCACACACTCCCGCACACACAGTTCGCCTGACAGGCCACGTGCGCGCCCTACAACATGCGATCTTGCCTCATCGCTTATGCGAAACAGCAATTATCGAGCAATTAAGAAACAATTTCGCGTGCAAATATAATCAGTCTAATGAAGAGCGATATGACCGTATTAACGAGTTTCAATCTTAAATAGTAAAAGTTTCGATTTAACAAAATTCTTTGTTTCATTCTTGAAACCGTAATTCTGTTTTGATGGTAACTACGATTTAATTGCCCTAAAGTATTTAGTATTAAAATTCCGAAAGCTTCAATAAATAAAAAAGTTTTGCTAACAATTAGCACTTATTAAAGAAAAATCTACTTAAAATTTATTTCTCAGAGTTAAATTTGTTTTCGAGTACAATATATAAATCTATTTCTATTTCAAAGAACTTAATTAAAAACTTAATTAATAGAATATCAGTGCTCCACAAAGGAGACAAAGAGTATTCTTATTATCTCTAATTTACGTGCATTCGTATGCATATATTGTAACTTTTGTTTTTATCACGATTGTATTTATCAGGTTATTTATTAATATTATCTATACGATATCATCGTATCGATCAAGGAATATTTGACACGCTAAGCTTGAAATTAAATGCTAAACGGCACCTTTCCATAAAGACTCATAGATATATTTGTACGTCTGATAAATCGCCCGAGTTATCGTATGAATGTCAAGGCCATGCTCGGTTATCTCTCATCTCAGGGCTGGCTTTTCGATTGGTGCTCGGAGTCGTTAAAACAGTTTTACTGGTCAGACCCGAAGTAGGTCAACGGTTGACGATCAGACTTACCGGAGATCGGATTGTTGTCGGAAAGAAAGGGCTTCTCTATCGCAACAATGGAATATGTTTTACATATCTCGCTTTCAACACAATAATAGAGATAATCTTATATGATTTTCTAAATACTTTTGAAGGAGTGGCTGCAAGAACTTTTTCGGAGCTTTAAATAAATGAAAAAAATATATATACGTCTACATATTTTTACATCGCTGTCTCAGAGATAATCAAGAAATAAATGTCTCGTAGATTTTATGTGCAGCAATAGATTTATAATAAAACTTTAATAACTTTATTTTTATTCCCTAGCAACGGACTCATCAGCTGTTAGCTTTTATGGCTACGTTTACAGTGATCATTAATTTAGGGACAGGATTTTAATAAAACGTTCGACTATAATAGTCACGAACTTCAAGTCAAAAGGATAAATGTAGCAATAACTTGTATATTAATCAATTAAGTAATATCTAAGGAAAGCAGAATAATGAATAATTTTGTAACATAAAATTGGCAAATGAAAGAAATAGATAAAGATTATATTACGGAGATCAACTTTATCTAATGTATTATTTCTCGGAATTTTCTCACATGGGAAAATAAAGTTAATTAAAATAAATTATTCATTGTAATGCATTTTCTAGGGACAATTATCGAGCGACGTTTTCTCGGAATAAAGTATAGTTGGTTGTATCGATCTTTGCGAACATGATTTATATACAAGCAAAGATGATTCGTAACTATAAATTGTCACTTTCCATTACATAAATTGTTTTGCTCGTCTTCTGTCAGCTCTTTAATTGGCTTGCTGAACGTAAAAGCGCTTTCTTAATTTCCGTTTTGCATTTGCTTGCCCGATAAATATATCTCTTTAAGTTGATTTTATCGCGAAACGCGTTTATTTTTCGTTGCTGAGTCACGAATACACACAGAGGTGCATTATTCTAATCTGCGAAAATATCTTCGCGTTTGTATTTGTAGCGTGTCGCGCGATGTAAGCACAGCAAATATTTAAACGCAAACATTTTGTTTGATTAACGTATAATTGTTCTTAAATGTCTTCATTAAGCTTGAACGTTGTATCATAGTTTTTTCTTCTTTTCGTTTTCTTTGAAACATTTATGCGCATCAATTGTTGCTTATTCAAATTTAACGGAATCACCGGAATTGCATAATGTATCGTCCAAGTATTCTAATGACGGAATTCGATTATATGAAAAGCCGTCGTAAACGGTATATGTATATGTATATATAAGTCGATTTGTTTGATTACCTCTCTTTCATAATTTATCTCGTCTCGTCTGAGGAGACGTAGTCTGACCTCATCCTCGAGAACTTGTCCCACTTTAATGGTTCCCTTTCCTCTTCTCCCCTAGAAAACCGGACATCTCGGATGCTGCCGTCTTGCACGGCTGTCGTAATATTGGTCGGCGACCACAGACATGAAATTATTCCATGGTATATGCCCACTTGCGCAACGGAGAAGATTAGGGTATTGCTGGCGCGGGACCAGTTCTCCTCCGCCCCATGCATGAATATAAATAACGAACGTCCGAATCCTCGTTATTCCAATTTTCAATTTCATTTTTTTAAAAAGCTAACAAATATTCCGTCAGCAAAATGCGTTGTACGGTGGCCATTTGTCCTATATTACTAAGAACAGTCTTTTATTTCAGGTTTGTGTTCTTCAGATTTATTTTTTCTTGAAAACTCACTTTTGTCCTTTATTTTTGAAAAGTCCTATAAAGTGACCTATATTTCAGTCTTTATCACCTTTGTATATTTTGTGTAATGTTTAAATAAAGATTCTTTTTTTATATATGATTATATACCATATTATATAATTATTTTAGTTTACAAAATTTGACTTTTTTTCATATATACAGGGTGGGCCAAAAGTCTGGGTACATCCTAATATCTCATAAACGATGCATTTTAGAAAACAATGTTTTCGATAAAAGTTGTAAGGTTCAAAAAGAAGCATTTAATGATAATGTCCATTTGACCTTAGACCCCCCCAACTGTGCAATCTCTACGTGATGCATCTCGGATAACGCTAATATCGGCGGTGCTTGAAATTTATTAACTTATTTCTCAAGAAGCAGTTAACAGAAGTCAGCAAAATTATACTATTTTGAAAACGTCTCGACGTCAGCTACAAAAATATGTAATAAAAAATAATGGTTATTCTTATAAAAAATCAAGTTGACCTCGACCTGACCTTGGCAACTCCATCCAAGGTCAAATGGACATTACTATTAAACGCATTTTTTTAACCTTACAACTTTTGTCGAAAACATTGTTTTCTAAAATGCACCGTTTATGAGATATTGGGGTGTATCCAGTCTTTTGGCCTACCCTGTATATATATATATATATATATATATATATATATATATATATATATTTAGGGAAAAATTATTAATGATAATAAATTTACATTGCACTTGTTTGTGGAAGAAGGGTGGGTGGCGGTGTCCTTTATTTTTCTCAAAGAAATATGGTCACCGCAGTTATGCCCGAAGATGATTATGTTACTGCGAGGTTCAAAATTGCTGTAATCAAGAAGTGTCAAGTGCTGTAATACGTAAGAGGCGTTTATTTCCTTCGGTAGGTAAATGTAATTTATTCACACGACAGCAACAATCAGGCAAGTTCACGAACTCCGTGATGCCCGAAGTTTGAGATGAATCTACGCGCTCGGTTAACGTAGTATGTACGTGTTGGTGGCTATCCGTGATACACGCGTTTACGAAACGGCACGCGACTGTCTCTGGTTGCTTTAAACGGCCCAATGTCTATTTTCTTCCACGCGCGCGACCGGTTGAACCATCACGACAAGCAAACGGTTAGCGTGGCGAACGCTGAAAACGATCTGACCTCCGTGGGTTGATCGTTCCGGTTCAAAGTTCCCTATCGATCCGCGTTATATATTCGTTAATCTTTCTTCTATCGGCCTATCTGCTTGCGTAAAAATAAATCGATCGTAGCCAAGAATGAGCTATATATAGCGCAAACTTGCGAACAGTGATCGGAGGAAGTGAAAGTCAATTTCGGCAGTGTCCATAATGTTGCTCAAATAATGGATCATTATAAATCATGCAGGCAATCTAGTATTTTTTAAGTCATCAGAGCCGTTGTAAACAAAATATTTTAAACACCAGTTTTATTTTTCATAGATTTTGCAACATGAATTGAAACAATCATTTTTTATTTTTGATTGATAAATTTGCGACAATAAATAAATTTGAAATACATTTAAAAAATTAAAATTATAAATCCAGATTTATTAATACATTATCATTGTATCAATTTTTTCGAATTATCTCAATATTTTGCGAATTTATTATTTTGAATTTAAATTATTTGCTATATAAGAAATAGAAAAAATAAGCAAATTGTACTAAATATTAAAATAAAATTGATCTAAAAATAATAAAAAAAATTTAATCATAATTAAATATAAAATATAATTTAATTATTATTTATTGTTTAAAAAATATGATTGGTAATGTATTTAATTTCTCGACTCGTAGATCGGAATAGAATAAACTTTGATGTTTATTCAAGTACGTTGGGAAATCTGTCGTTAAAAGTGAGACACGAATTTTAGGACACTCCGCAACCGTTCTGGTTCTTAACTCTTTTGGCCATGGTAAACATGTAATGGCTGAAATTTCCTGTTACTACCTTGATTTTTACAGCCACACAGTTATTTTCCGTGACGCCGTATAATGAGACCCATTAATATACGGTTTACCTTTAGCTTTTGCCTTTCGTTTTTTTCGGAACAGTTTTTTCCAGGCGGACACGTGAACGAACGCACGAGTGCCTCGCCATCCGGAATCGTCACGAAAAACTGAAGAAATCACGACATTTAGTATAGAATTGGCTGAAATTAAACTTATGTAATCGATGTCTCGTATTTCTGCTTACAATAAACTTATTCTCCGCGTACAGAATGATTTAAAATAATGTGTAAGAGTTAATAGAGAATAACAAACTAATTTACAAGAATAATTTTTGAAGACATAAATTACATAGAATAACATTTAATTTAATATTTCTACTTTTATTTTCTTTTTTTAACACAATCAAAATTATACAAGTTCAGTTGGTGCTGATAAGATTGTTATATTCTCAAAAGTTAAACACCAATTTTTTTTAACAAGTTTGAATTTTATGTCTTATATAGGGAGTCCCATGGGAAGTTGCTGAAACTAATTAGCTGTCATTTGCAAATATATTCAGTTGTTGAAAAAAACAAAAATTGCATTGAAAAGAGGAAAATCTGCAGTTTTTAATGGGTTGAATAAAATTTAATTACGCTATGTAATTTAAATTCGCTATGTTTGTATATTAGTTTATTTCATTGATGAAAATATAGTAATCAAGTAAGTTAATGATAAGTGTCAAATTTAATAGCAACTATTAAAAAAGTCGTTAACAACATTACAGTCGACATGCTAGATAAAGTTTTCATGAGTTTTCGTAAAAGAATTGAGTTTTGTACAAATTCTCAAATGGTGCGCACTTCGGAAATATTTATCATTAGTTCACTTGATTATTACTATATTTTTCATCAATAAAATAAACTAATATACAAGCATTTTGTTAACTTTTATTTATATCTATTAAAAACTGTAGACTTTCCTCTTTTCAACGTAATTTTTGTTTTTTCCAGCAACTGAATGTATTTGCAAATGACAGCTGATTAGTTTCAACAACTTCCATGGGACACCTTGTATAGCAGTCAAGTTTAAAGAAAAATAAAATAATTTTTGAATATTTATTTACGAAGCAAGATTGAACAATAATAAAAAGATACGTAGGTAGAAGTGGATAAAGATAGAAGCCAGGAAGTAATATGGATGATATTGAGACAACTGATTAATGTTACATACTGGTATTAATATTCTGCAATCGATATCTCTCGCATCTCTAGTAATTAAATCTGTTGTTACTTGAAAAATATTTAGCCCTGATATGAGTAAAAATGCACGCATGTTACTTGCGTTCGGACGATTACGCGGAGTTTCACTCTCGCACCGGTGACATAATCGCGGATCATCTCGCCCCAGAATCCTGAATATTATTCACGAAGGCGAAAACGGCGTGCGCGGTACAGAATAACATTTCTGCTCGTTTAAAACGGTATTTATTTTGGATGTCGTTGGCGGACGTGAGCGCTCGACAAACATCATGCAAAATTCACTTTACTTTACGCGATGCAATTTCGGATATTTTCGAATGCGAGAATACATTTGGTGGACTTTTTCATGCGCGTCACGCATCCCGATCGGCTGAATTTAAAATTAGAAATGATACAAACGTGTGCTTCTTACAAATGGTTGAATTAAACACTAGATTAAATGACATCATGCATTGCAAAAAACTCTAATGAGTCATATGAATGAAAATTGATTCTTGTTGCCGTAATTACAATTGAATGTTATAATATAAATTAATAACTAATAACTATAACATAAAAAAATTTAAAATTTTAGTTACACCGATTATTTTTATTTTAAAGATCTCAAGTATTAGGAACATTAAATAAATAATAGTTACATTTAAAATAATAACTTTTAGACTATTGTTGAGATATTGACTATTATATAAAAGATTAATTATATAAAAGATATAAAAGATATAAAAGATAAATGAGAATGATATTTAATTGTTTTTCTTAACGTCTAAATTTTTCAATATTTTTGTATTTTCTAGAAAATGTTAACTTGTTCTAAAATAAATTATTGAAAAGTGTTTGAAAGAAGATTATTTGTCATTAAAATCATTTTATTCGTAATAAAACTTGTGATCTGAAAATGGTACTTTCGCTAATTGGTTGAGCTGTTGCTTCGCATGATCTCACTTTTGAGATTCATAGCAACGTAGGCATGAAGGACCCTCGAAAATTGTGTAATCAAACGCATCACAGGCGTTACGTCTCGCGTGTGTTTCGCTGAACAATTTACCGTAACCATGACACTCGCGATGAATGGTAATGAGAATGCGTGGGAATATCCTGCCTTTTCAATGTTACCGGGCTACACCGTAACGCCATGTGATTTTCAACTTTCGCCTACGTCTCGTGGCGAAGATCAAACATCTATTGCGAATAAAGCAACGATAAAGATGATAATAATTTCTTATAGTTTCCCATATATCGCAAAAGTTCAATAGGTCAGTATTCCTCATCTAAGCTACTATCGCACATCAGCAAATTCTACGAATTTTCCTCTTTCTCATTAAAACCATTCATTATTATCATTATTTGTTGATTTGAATAATATTTTATAATAAAAAATTACTCTTCTCAGCATTTATTTTGCACAAGGTAATCCGTAATTACCGGATGTTCTTTTAACTACAATTTTTTTTTACCAATATAGGCATAATCTTTTTACACTTAACGCAGATGCTAAAATGTATTTATTATATCTTTTCAATTTTTAATGTTTTGTTTAAAAAACTTCAAATAAAAATTTTAGTAAAATAAATTATATTCAACAGTTTCTCTATTATTGTATTTATTTTCTTTTTCGAATTTTTATTTCTCTCATTTTATTATTAATTTATTTTAAAACTGTTTTGATTGTTTCGCTGAGAAAAAACTGATTACAAATGAATCAAAGAATTTTGTAGTAATACAAAGATCTTTCCATTTTTGGAATGTATAAACACATAAAATATATTTAAAATAATTATATACATAACATAACTTATCTAATAATTCTTATATATTTCCTTTTAGCGAATACTACATCGTTTTTAGTGTCTCTTATCTTTATACGTGCGAGTTTGAGAATATGTCCTCGATAATCTTATCGAAAAGGAATTAGCGTAACATCGAAAGAGCAAGAGTTCTTCTAATATCTTCTTGAGCGAACTCAACAACTTGCTCAACTGCAAATTTATTAAACTCACACATCTGCATTTTCCAAGGTAACTGTGGTGTTCGCAGAAAAATTAACGAATTTGTGTCAAGAAGTCCGATTTATGCAACGGTGTCCGAATGTGAGATCAAACGAAAGGGAACCTCTGACGATTCTCTGATTCATAAATAAGGAGAACTGTATCGAATGAAGCGCCGTGTCTTCGTTAATTACAGTTTTGCTCATTACAGTTGCATCGCACATTGAAATCTGCCTTCGCGATAAAATGCGATTACGACATCAGGATATAATATACCATCGTGACAAAATCACGTGGAAGGTTCGATGAAAAGGAACATTGTTTCAAGGCAACGGTGTTAGTGCCTGCTGATGACATCAAACGCCGTTTTATTTCGGGAACCGCAGATTTTTGCTTCGAGGAACCGTCGTCGTTTCGTGAACGCACGTGTGTCGGCGAAATAAAAGAATCCCATTATTTAAATTTAAATTGCATACATTAAACATTATGGCTCGAAATATTTTCATTGAAAGATAAACATCACTTTCGTATTTTTGCGCGGAGATAAATGAGTTACCGTCTAAAATAGATTCTATCAAAAGAGACATTTTTACATAAAAAGCTATTAAGAAAAACACGAGCTAACGAACCACGCTGGATTTTTGTGCGAATATTATATTAATTTACAAATAAATCAAAATACAGATGTTTTGACCTGTCATGAGGTCATATTCAGTGAGGGGTAACTTAATGTCGACTCTTACAAAATTCTGTTGTAGATTTCTTTACAGAATCCCTTCTTAGATCAATGGACATAGTAATAACGTCAGATTAAATAAATAATAAAATTGGATCAAACATAAAAAAACTGTCTAATAATGTCAGTTAATAAAAAGAATAAAAAAAGAAAAAAAAGAAAAAGATTATGTAGCAGCATCAGATTACAGATCAAAACGTCTGTATTTTGATGTAAATTAATGTAATATTCGCATAAAAATCGAACGTGGTTCGTTAGCCCTTGTTTTTCTTAATAATTTGTTTAAATTATCGAATCTTTAGAATTTATTTATTTACATGAAAAACTTTTAAAATTGTTTTAAAGAAACGTATAAGGCAAAAATAGTGCGTGAAAAGAAGCTCGCGTTTAAAAGAGTTTACGCGCAAAAAAATAATTAGCCAAAGAAGCTAAAATATAGCTGTGGCAGTTAAGGTGTTTCATTAAAATAGAGACAGCTTATGTTGTAATTACCAAAGCTCAATTTTCCAGCTGTTAAAATTTTGGTGCTACAATAAAAAATATTTGCTGCAAAAATCGCTAAACAATATTTAGATAAATCAATTATGCTGATTTCTCTTCGCATTAATAACTAAATCGAATTGAATGTTCAGTTTGATAAGATAATGAGGAATAGCTGCTACTTTCTTAGTTATTCATATTAAAGGCCATTTTTAATTTCAGCTAATAAAATTGTATTTCATAGAAAATGTATGTTTTTTTATTTTTAACAGCTAATTTTTAGCAAACTCAATAACAGCAAACTCTAAACTAGTTAATGACATTTATTGTTAGCTAATATTACTAAGTTACTTTTTTTGCGTGATACAAATGTCTCTGTGCAATGACGGACGCAATCTATTTCGCCGATCGCGCTCGCCTCATCAGACGATTAGTTTTTCTTTCTGTATCCGGATCGTGTTACGGACGTGCATATCGCGCAAATAATTTACGTGACAGATTAATGCTCGCCTCACGATCGTGCGACTGCGGGTATACGTTAGTTGCACATTCATTATCACGCATGTGCCTCGTAGTGTGTGACGTATGCGGCACCATAACTGGGAAGGCACGGTAAAAGTGACGGCAGCTTTAAAAATAAAACGGCGCTAATGTATTTCGCATAATCCTTATAATTGATTTCGACGATTCGTAAACGCTCACGAGATAACGCGAACGTTTGCTCAATGCGTTCTTCTTCAGCTTAACATTTATCATCCAGCATATTCATCCGAATGAATAATTTATATCCGCCCTCTCAAAAACACGTGTTGCAATTTTAAGAATTAACTTTTTAATTTCGCGGAAATATATATTCTCTCCTTTGATTAATTTATTTTTATGGCACAAAAATTGATATACTTACGATTCTCGTTTCTTCTTTCAGACGAGCAAGAACGCGTGCAGAAGAAAACCTTCATAAATTGGATCAATTCTCATCTGTCGAAGGTGAGCGTGTAAGAAGTAGTTTTGTCATCTTCAGGAAACGCAATGAAAGAAACGTTTATGTACGTTTCGTACCTTCGTACAAATGTGTCCTGATATCGTGCCGCTTCGCCGGCAGGTACATGATAACGCTAATGATAACGCGACTCCAGCTCTTTTCTCATTCGAAGTTACATAATGCTCTCGATCCTTACGTGACGCGTAATAAAACGTGACGCGGCTTGCCTCTCGTATCGTGCTATCGAAACTTGGAACGGCTGATCTAGCCCGTACCTGGCTCTTGAGTTTCGATACTCCCTTACTTCCACATCCTTCAGAACTTGCCTTACCGCGGAAACTCCACTCGTTGTGACATGCATGCATCAAAGGCAAGGAAGTTATTGAAGCCGAGCACCGCGCTCGTTCTTACGTCGAATAGTCGGTTCGGTAGAAAAACTGTATATCATCAAAGAAAAACAAGAAGAAGTAACGTTAACGTTGTTCTGTAAAATTGTTTTGATCTTTGAATAGATGCATAGCATGCATCTATTCAAAGATCAAAACAATTTTACAGAACAAAATTTAGTTTATTCTTATAAGAATCTTTCTTACAATTAGAATAAAATTCAAAATACCAATAATGAATGTTGAATTTATTTAAAGGCATTACATATATTATAAATTTAATATATTAAATATTAAATTATTGATATATTAAATATTAATATAATAATTATTAATTTATAAGTATTTTTATATGCACAATATAAAATTTTGTATAAACGGCAAACCTACTTGATTAATTAAATAGTCGTTTCGGTAGAAAAACTGTATATCATCAAAGAAGAACAAATAATGTTAATGTAGATATCTATTAAAAAATCAAAACGATTAAAAATAATTTTATCAAACAAAATTCAAAACACCAGTAATCAGCGTTGAATTTATTTAAAGGCATTACATATGCTATAAATATTAAATATTAAATTATTGATAAGTACACGAAATATTAATATATTAAATATTAAACTAGAGGTATTTTTATATGCATAATATTAAATTTTGTATAAACGGCAAAAATATTTGACTAATTAGTTTGATTTCATATTCATTTTTAAGCAGTTAATTTTTTATTTACTGGTGCATACATTTTTAAACGTTTTTATGCACTTGGCGTATATTTTTAAAGTGTTTAAATGAGATTTTCTTGTTCGTATGCTAAAGAATATATGAGCAGTCGTGATTACACAATTTGTAAATATTCCTTTCTATAGAGAGTTCCACCGCTTCGTATTGACGACTTAATTGAGGACCTAAAAGACGGCACGCGGCTTCTCGCGTTACTCGAAGTTCTTTCAGGGGAGAAACTGGTAATGAAATATTTCCGCTGTCATTTGTGAAACAAATGTTAAAACCAGTTGTCTAAAGTGCGCGTGATCTTTTAGCCCGTGGAGAGAGGCCGTAATCTAAAGAGACCGCATTTCTTGAGTAACGCCAATACTGCATTGCAATTTTTACAGAGCAAGAAAGTGAGTATTATCGCTATTCTATCGGCGTATTAAGATAAACGCTCAATTGAAACACTCACTTACCGATTTAACATTTTTGCAGATCAAATTAGTGAACATAAATTCGTCCGACTTGGTTGACGGACGACCGCCGGTAGTGCTGGGCCTAATATGGACTATCATCCTGTATTTCCAGGTACTTAGCGGATATTTTCACTCGGATATTTTAGTCATATGTAATGAGACGGTTATGCAAAAGAGCACCAGTATACTTAGTATGCGGTAGCTGCTTAAATATAGCGCTCGTATCACGTATCAAAGTACTTCGACAAATATGCAGCAATACCACATTTTTATACGCCGCTACGAGGATCAATTTGTAATTTTCTTGCTCAAGCTTTAATAACTAAATTTAACAAACTATTACATTGGTCGTAATTAAACAAAATTTTAATCCTGTGACATATATTATATAATTAAACAAAATTAAATAGGATTTTAATTCTGCACGGAGAGAATTTTTTATTATATTTTCCCGTAAAATTCATTACAAATTTTAACATGTTTGGTGATAAGAATAACTAGACAACTAAATAAAAATAAAAAAACCTACTAAATATTACCGAAAATGATAGAAATTTGTAAAATTTGTAAAATATACAACAGAAATTTTATAAATTACATAATAAAAATTGCCAAGCAAATTGTAATATTAATGAAACAGATTTTATATTTTATTGTGATAGATATGAATAAATCAGAGAGAACATATAAAAGTCTTCGAAATATTAGTTATCCCACTATTACCATGATTTTTAGGCTAAATTTTTTGAGAAATTCTCTTTGTGTGTGATATATATTACATAATTTCATTTGCAAAGTAAATTTCAAATATATGTTAATTACGCGATTGGTAAAGATTGAGAAAGCTTCTATAAATCAAACGATCGCGAATTCGAATAAATTTATCCTCGTCGCAAGTAAAGTAAATTATTTTGCTATCACTCTGCTAACTGTATGTATTCCAATAAACAAGCTACGATCGAAGGATCGCAAGCGGGTGAGTAGTAAAAAGAAAAACGCAAGATCATGAATGCAATGATCTTGATCGTTCTAAGAGAGCAAGACGTATTGCACTTGCATGATGTTGCGCATTCTATATTAGTAAGCACGCTAGATTATCTACAGGCTTGTCAAGGAGAGGAAATCATCATATCAATCCTCGGCACTCTTTTTAGATCGAAGAAAACACGAGAGCCCTCGAATATCTCGGACAAATCTGGGGCAGCCAAAGCAGCCTCGAGAGCCTCGGCACTCAGGGTTCGGCGGCGAGCGAAAGGAAACGCATCAGCAGCGAGAAATGGAAACAAAGTGCGCGGAAAACGTTGCTACAATGGGTCACCAACGCCTTGCCCAAGTGAGTATTCTGTCTAAACTGATGACACAATTACGACACAGTTACGTGGCGCTCTCTGTCATTACGCTGTCGGGATGGATTCCTCAGGGACGTTGGCATTCGAGTTCGAGACTTCGGGGAAAGTTGGAGAGACGGGAATGCGTTCTTAGCCATCATCGATGCTATAAAGGCCAACTTGGTGAACATAGCGGCTATGAGAGAGGCGTCGAACAGAGCTCGGCTGGAAACAGCCTTCCAGGTTGCCGAGGTCGAGCTGGGTATTGCCCGACTGTTGGACCCCGAGGACGTGGACGTGCCGCAACCCGACGAGAAATCGATCATGACATACGTTGCCCAATTTTTGCACAAATATCCGGAGCCGGGAAACACGGCACCCGATTCTTTTGCGGCCGTACAAGAAGAATACGACGGTCTACTCAAGTGGCTAAACGAGAGAGTCAGGCATCTCGAACAACTTGACAGAACTAACGGCTATCCACAAAGTTATTCGGTACTTTCATAAGATTTTAGAAGACATAAGACTTCAACAGGTTTTAATTAAATCTTAATTTTAATCTTTTGATGAAGCCATTTATGTGACTTCACAGAACGATTAAAATTAAAAGACTTTATATTATTTTGAGGCGTAAAAACAGATAAGAAAATATAAATAACCCTACATACTTATTATTCTTATATTCTTTTTCAGGAATATATGTTATTTAGAGCAGAGACTGATGAGAAATCAATCATATATAAAAAGATGCAAAGTTTGGTCGATACACCTAGTATGATAAGCATCACACGAGATTCTTGGAGACATATACAAATGTTGTGGCAACAAATGGAACTCTTTGTAGGTTTTTTCACAGTTTCTCTAACTGAACGAACAGTACCTTGCAGTGTAGAAATTCTCTTCTAAGAAACGTCGTTCTTCTTTAGATGCTGCATTGGCTCTGGTTGTTAGATTCATTGTTACCGGGAGAATTGGGAGAGACAGGCAGATGGTTGGCGAAAGCCGAAGCTCTCTTACACTCAGACAATAATATACCCCAAGAAATGTCAGAAAGCACGGCAAACATAATCTCAAATAAGTTGGAAGACCATAAAAAGTTCTTCTTCGATTTACCGGCAATGACGGAGAAATTCCAGCACGCCAAGAACTCACCGTTGGCGAGGCAAGTTCGGCCCGAGCAATTAGATAACATGTCCGCGCGCTTCGACAGCTTGCCCACTCGCGCCGCTAAGAGGAGGGTGAAATTAAAGTTCTTAGAGCACAAATGTTGCCTGATTGCTTTCCTGTACCTCGTCGAGACCAAACTGAAAAGCTGGAACATCAAATACGGCACGGAAGAGAAAGTGCACCAAATGTTGGAGCAGTATCGCAACTTCGTTTCGCGAAATAGGATATTCCAGGAATTTCAGAAGGCTTATTTAGATATGCAGCAAGTCGCGGAGGAATACAAGCGTGACGGTGATATTGGTAAATAAAGATACCTCAGTCGACTATTAATTAATATCCATTTACTCTGATTGCCAATAATGAATTTATATTAATGTATTTACAAGTTACAAAGGATATTATTTAAATAAATGAGATTATTAATTAGAATAATTAAATAACTAATTAACTAATTCATTCAGACATAATCAATTAATTTTTTAAATTAAAATAGAATTCTCTCTTTTCTCTCTTTAAGTAAATAATAATTTTATCCTTATTATAATTTATTATCATAATTTTCTGTTTTTTAGATCGAGAGGAGAGCCTGAATATTGATCGATTTATGCGCGAGACGGCCGAAAAGTGGAAGAACGTGTCGATGGATCTGCGCTGCGTCCAAAGTATGCTTGAGGAAGTCGTCGCGTATTGGCGTCGTTGGACCATCGTCTCAGATGAATTCGAGGCGTGGTTACTTCGTGCCGAACCCGTCCTAAATCTGCCAGAAGACGAGAAGATGGAGTTCTTCCAAGATATCAGCGTGTGGAAGGACAAACATCAACAGCTGTCGGACACCGTGAGCTTCCTGATCGCCACAGCTGACGAAGCGGTTGCATTTCGTCTGAAGGAGCGCTATGCGAATCTGACAGCGAGATGGGAACGGCTCTTCCAAGAGGCCAAACAGTACATGCACGCGGGTGATCTCATTCGAACGAGAAAGGACTACAAGACGGGAATAGAGACTCTGCAGAACTGGCTAAGAGACGCCGAGGCTGCCCTGTCGACCACCGGATTGAGCTCGACGGAGCGGATCAAGGCCTACGGGGAAAAATTGCAGACTCTTCACAACGAGGTCGAGGGCATTGAGAACCTCTTCAAGAACATCAGCAAGAAGTTCCAGACTCTCATCCAGGATTTGTCCCGCGACGAAGTCGACAGGATGATGAACACGCTGAAGAAAGAGAAGGAAGCGCTCGTTAAGGTACGTGCCTTGATACCGATGCAACTGCACCTGTATCACCAACTGTTGGTGCAACAAGAGTCCCTAGAAGCAGGACAAAAGGAGATATCCGCGTGGCTGGACGAGGCCGAGAGTTTCTTGGCGAGTCTTAGCCTCGCGGGCGGTAGAGACGCCGCTCTGGCTCAACTCGACCGCCATAAGGCCTTCTTTTCGCGAATGCTCTACTACAAATCCATGCTGGAGTCTAAAAACAAAGTGTTCGCTAACATCGTCAAGGCCGTGGACAGTCACGCCGACGTGGACACCGCCGAGGGTGGGGCCACCCTGAGAAAGCTCAACGACCGATTTGTGAAAGTCTCCCAGGCGGCGCAGACCTGGGAGCAACGCCTGCAAGAGTCCGTGCGACGCTGGACGAAGTTCAAAGAGTGCGAGCGGCAAATCTCCGAGTGGCTCTCGGTCGCCGAGGCGATGATCAACGAGAAGCACATCGACAACCGTCAGTCCGTTGAGTATCACAAGAACTTCTTCGGCAAAGTCAAGGAGAAGTGGATTCAGGATCTCGTCAAGGCCGGCCAGGATCTCCGGAACATACTGCCAGTCGATCAGCAACTCTCCATCGCGAACACGGTGGAGGCTCTTCAGAATCGTTGGCGAGAAGTGCTCACCTTTGCGCCGCTTCATCTGATGAGACTCGAGTTCCGTCTGGACGAGGCCAGCTTCCTGCAATACCTCAAAGAAATCGAGATGGAGATCAGTTCCGAGCAGCAAGCGCTCATCAACAATGACGACGTGGACGGTATTCAGCAGCGCAACAGAGAGTTTTTCGTGAACCGCGGGATCGTCCTCGAGGTCGAGCGCTGTCTGCAGACCTTGAAGAAGATCAGCGATGCCTACAGCAAGCTCAAGCCGAGAGACACCAGCCTGGCTGACGCCGCGCAAAATGCTGAACGTTTGTGGGAGGAAACCGCGCAGAAAGTGGAGAACTTGAGGGAACAGTTGCGCGAAGTTCCGCAACAATGGGCGACTTATAGACAGAAGTGAGCGATCGTTCAACTTCGCGCTGCAATGCCAATTGTCTTCTATAAATACTTGAAATCTGTGCAATTGATTCCAGGTTCGATGAGATGGTGCATTGGATGGATCATGTTGACAGTACGTTGAGAACTATTTTACATGAGGTCAATACTCTAGAAGAATTCGAGAAGGAGAAGGCTATATTTCAGGTAAATATCAAATAGTTTCACATACAATTTCTCTGTCACGTCATTGAAATATTTAAATACTTTGCTTCGCCTTTTCTGCATTCTCTCTGGATAGCTCCAGACCTTGACGGTAAATATACGCGCACCTCTCTTTTTCGTTATCTCTCTTGTAAGATTATTACGTGTCAAAAGATTAATGACGATTATTTTTAGAATAAAATTTCTAATGTGTATCGATTTAATCTAATTTGATATAATTTGACTAATTGTACACTGAGAGAAAAATATAGTTACTTTTGGACTCAACCACAATTTTATAACATTTCTAATGATAATTATGGTTAACATAATGCATATTATGCAAGTTAATCATATTTATTGTTAGAAATATTATAAAATTACGGTTGAGGCCAAAAGTAATTATATTTTTTTCTCAGTATAAGTTAATCAATAATTATTTCAAAATTTTATTCTAAGAAGCAGTACACTTTCTTTTATTATCTCTCTTTCATCTCTTTCATCAAAAGTTGATATACTGCTCCAGTCAAATATAACGAATATTGCAAAATGCAAAATCGACTGTTCGCAGAAAATCTGCCGTGAAGCTGACAGCAAGCGTGAAGAAATGAAATGGCTGGTTCAAACTCTCGACAACCTGACACTGAATCGTTCGGATCGCGATGCACTTAATGCACAGCAGAATTTGGAGCAACTGATAACTCGATATAAGAACTTGATCCCGACGATCGAAATTACAATGACGAAGACAGACATCTATTCGAAGAGTTACACATATCGCAAGGAGGTACGCGAAGTGTGTACCTTGTTGCGCAAGGTTCGCGAACAGTCAAAGGCCGAAGTGGCGCCAGAAGTTCCTGAAAAATTGCAAAGCGCGGTAGCTCATCAGGAATCCCGTCTCAATCAACTAGAGCAACAGCGAGCGACCATTGTCAGCATGTTGCAACGCGGCAAAGACCTTCTGAAAGATCAACACGCTCCGTCCTTTGTCTCTTCCGAGGTTCAGCAGTTGGAAGCCAATTGGAACGATACGTACGGTCAAAGTATGGAGACGTTGAAGTCTTTGAAGGACTCGCAGAAACTCTGGAAGACCTACCAAGATCAAAAGGACGAGATTTTGAGATTGATCGAGCAAGCTGAGAGAGAACTGCGTCAAATTGAATTGGCAGCTTATTACGACGCCACTCAGGTATCCTCTGATCTGCAGAAGAAACAGGAATTCAACGCGAATCTGAGAAAATCAGCCGAGGAAATGATTAAGAAGTTGCGCGAAACGTATACTAATCTTTCTCAAACTCTCGCACCGCCAAGCAAGAAAGAGATTCTGGAAAAGGAAGTGACGGAGACCGAACAGAAGATGGAGCATATGCTGAAAATTGTACGCGAGAAAGTTGTTTATCTTCAGGAACATAGCACTCGATGGAATAAATTTCAATCAAAGTTCAATGAGCTTCGATCCTGGATTCAGCAAGCTGCGCCCCAATCAATCGCGGATATCGAAGATTCCACAGTCTCGCCTGAGGAAAGAGTTCGTAAAACGGAAAATCTGCAGAAGCAGATAAAGGAGAAAGTCTTGATTTTAAATGCGGTGGAAGACGAATCCCGGAAGCTCATAAAAGGTAAATATACAATTTATCTTTATTACAATTTTTTGCTTGGCTTACATTAAATTAGAAACATACAAATTTTATTTTTTTGTTACTTAATTTACATTAGTTTTTATATAGTTATATAATTTCTAGATATGATATTTTTACTATTTTTATTGAATAAATAGTTAAAGACAGTTTTTTTAAAATATATAATATAATTCTTTCCTATAAAAATTTTGTATGCTATTTTTTATATTATTATTTCATATAAAGATTTATTTTCAAAAAAATAATTGATTAATAAAAAATGTAAAATATTTAATTTAAATATAATATATTTAAAGGATTTAAATAAAAATTAAATAAATGTAATTAAATAAAATGTTTACGTTAAAAATATTCTAATACAAAAAAATGTTAATTTTTATGTGTAGAAGACTGTAAGGATATGCCGGCGAAACAACTTCGCGGGGACATCGAGAATCTTCATAAAGCAGTTGAAGCACTGAATAAGAGTATAGTAACTCAACGTGAATTGGCGACGCAAAATCTTGCAACGTGGAAAGAATACGAAGAAGGCATTCAAAAGATAAAACCATGGATCGAACAAGCAGAGTCTAAGGCAACTACGATGGGCAGCAAGCCCACGACTTTGGCTCAAGCCAGACAAATGTTAGAGTCGGCCAAGGCCTTCGAAGTTCAGTGTCAGCAGCATCTTCCGAAGGTTCAAAGCTTGTCAACGATCAGCCAGCAGATAACCGGAAGGACAGTGGCACCTGATGAAGTCGACGCTGTATACACGCGATGGAATGCGGTTCACGACGTGGCGGTACAAACGACGACCAAGCTGGATAAATTAGTATCATCTTGGAACACCTTCGAGTCAGAGGCGAAGGAATTCAACGAGTGGTTGCAGACCAGCGAGAGAGAGGCACTCAAAGAACCTAACGTTCAAACGCCGGAAGCTGCAAAATTGGAGAAGGAACTGGCGCAGTTGAAGGAATTCAACAAGAGCATATCCGATCACCAGGCCCAATTGATATCGCTGACTCAAGTTTCCGATCATATCAGTCACGGTTTGTCGCTGGAAGGCGCCTCCGTGTTGAAGGGTCGTGTCGCTGAAATGAAGGCCAGAGTAAGCAAACTCGCAGACACGGTTCGTCATCATATTAATCGTGTCTCCGACTCGTTATTGGCCCGGCAAGAATTCCAGATGAAGATCACCGATTTCGAAAATTGGATGACAAGACTGAGATCCAACATTAACGAGATCGGGGACGTAAATGTGGACAACGTCGACACTAATTTGCAAACGATGCATGCTTATCTTCAAGAGCATTCGGAGAAGCAACCGGCGTTCGCGGCGATCTACAACGAAGTCAAACAACTGTCATCGCGGGGCTCCGTGTTGGAAGCCGCCGCACTGAACGAGACTTACACGTCCTTGGCGAAGAAGTACAAGGCCCTCGAGGACGATCTGAGGGAGAAGAAGAAGGGTTTGGAGAAGTGGATCGAGCTTTTGAGCTGGCATAACGATGCCAATGCCCAACTGAATCATTGTAAATACGAATCTGAAGCTAGAAAACCAACCATCGCCGACTTGGATAGACTTTCCTCGGACCTTCAAGTTGTATATACGAAGATCAACACTTGGAAGGAACATGTCCCGCTAATGGACAGCACTCTGGGGATACACGTTCGTGACAAGCAAGAGAGACCACTCACCGCGACTTCCTTACTGAATGATCTTGAATCTAAGGCTGCGGTGTTGAAGACGGAATTATCTGCCAAACGCGACAAGCTGGAGAACCTCGGTGCCAAGTGGGATAACTTTAGAAAACTGCAGCAGAAAATTACAGAGGAAATCGTCAACACTCAGACGAGTCTGCAAAATATCACGTACACCGTTGACACTTGCGAGAAACTCGCACCGGCGATTGAAAAGATAGACGATCTGATTGAGGATCATCAGAGACGAGAGCCAGAAAAGGAAACCCTTCATCGAGAAGGTGACAACTTGATGAAGGAGGACCAACGAGCGATAACTAACATTCAGATGGTGATCTCCTCGGTGGACGGTAACTGGGAAAAAGTAAACGAACTGCTGCGCGAGCAGAGAAGGAAATACGCTGAAATGGATGCCGACTGGAAACAATATCAGGAAGCCAAGGAGAAACTGAACAAGTTTATCGATGAAGCGAAAAATCTTTGCCAGTCGGTGAAAGACGTATCAACCGATATTACTCAGGCAAACGTGGCTCTGGACAAACACAAGAGAGCTTCGGAGATCCTGAAGAAGGGTAAACAATTCTTGGACAAGATGGACGGGAAGGCTCAACAACTGGCGAAAGAGACGTCATTGATGCCAAACTTCAAGACCAGCCTAATCGAATCAGACTTGTCCGACGTGCGGAAAAAGTACCACGAGATTAACGCCAAGGTGATCGATCGGACCCAAGCGTACGAGACACAAGTCATCATCTGGAAGCAGATCGAAGAGGCGAAGTACGAACTCACAAAGTGGCTGAGCGACACGAACGAGGCGCTCACTGCGGCTTGCGAGCGTTTACTCGACGCTGAGAGCGGACAGGCGCTGTTGCTAAGATATCGTGAGGAATTGCCGGTATACCAACAACTTCGTCAGGGTATCGCCACGAAGACCGAGCAACTTGTCAAGCTGAATGACGACACGGGCATCCCGACTTTGAAATCCCTCAATGATTTATTGGACGATCAATTCAAGGTCGTTAAAGAGGCCGCGGACAAGCTCGCGTCGTTCACGTCGACTTTCAATGAGAAAGAGAAAGGCATTCGGCAAGAGCTGAAGAAATGCAGTGACACGATCTCGAAGATCCGCGAAGAGATAATCAAATGCGACGATCTAACCGGCGAGAATGCCAAGATTCTGCACAGAATCAACAAGTGTCAGGAACTGAAAGCCGAGCTGGAGAAGTGCGACTACGCGCTTTCGGAAATCGACGAGAAATTGACGGACATGTCGTCGGAGTACCCAACTATATCGAAGTCCAGCTTGCCGAAAGAGTTACAGGCGTTGCAACTTCGTAAAGACGGCGTGGTCAGTCACGCCGACAAGGTTAATGCCACGCTGGTAGCCTTCCTGACAAAGCTCTATCACGAGAAATTCGGCGCTCTGCAGCGCATGGTGACGACCCACAAGGAAAAAGTGGCCTGGTGCGAGCCCGAACAGAGCAGCGACCGTTACAATCTCGAGGTGAAGATGGCCTCGTTGGTCGACGTGGAGGACGGCATTGCCGATTGCGAGGCGCGAAAAGTGGACACGGACAATTCATTGACGCTTCTGGGCACCGTCGAGAGCAGCGAGACGATCTCCACACTCAGAGGCGAGCGCGACAAAGTCGCCGCCGATTTGGATTCTTTGAAGATCAGTTATCACAAGATCAAGTCCGTGCTTAAGCAGAACATCGCTTTGTGGCAACGGTACGAACTGATGTCGGAGAACGTAGTTTCCTGGCTCAAAGAGAACGAGAACAAAATCCGAGTAGAGGCTACGATGCTCCTGAATCCGGACGAGATCGACACGAAGATCGCCGAGATAACGCAGCTCGAGAGAAAGGTCCAGAATTACGAAAGCGAGATGAAGGATCTGATCACGCTTGGAGAAGAGATTGCCAAGGTTAGCCCGGAGTCCCGCGTCACCCAGTACGTCGGACACTTGAACACGCGTTATCATTCGGTGCTCAAGTTTCTGGCTCAACATCTAGACCGACTCAGAGAACTGAAACAAATCAGAACCCAATACGCCATTAATGTGAAGGAGCTGGAATCGTGGTTGCTAAACGCGGAGCAGAAATTGAAAATCTTTGACGAGATCAGCGGCCCAAAACCGATGACTTTCTATCAGTCCCGATTAAAAGAGTTGAAAGCGTTCAGAGAGGAACGCGAAACTGGACAAGCGATTTTAAATCGAACCGCGGAAGCGGGCGAAACACTTTTCGCGCGGATAACGCCGGATCACAGAGAGCTTATTAGAGGCGAGCTGAGAAATTTGCGTAGTCGCGTGGAAGCCTTGGCCGATCGCGCAAACGTGATCTATAAGAAAATCGAGAGTGACATGATGCATCGATCCTCATTCGAAGACAAGTATTCCCAGGTGAAGCAATGGTTAATTGAGGCACGAAAGAAATTAGGTGACAAGCAAGATCTGCTACCGTCGCTTCAAGAGAAGAAACTCGCCTTACACTTGTATAAGGCTATCGCGCAAGACGTCGGGGTTCACCGAAACATTTTGGAGCAGCTTCAAGAAAAGCTCGGAGCGTCGCCGGACGACGAGGCCAGCGAGATGCTCAACAGCGTGATCGAGGCGCACGAAAAGCTGTCGGAAGACGTAGACGATAGAATCGGTATAATGGAAAAGTACGTTGCCAATCACGAAGCTTACTTGCAGACGTTCGAAAAGATGCGAGACTGGATCAATACGGTGATAAATGAGGCGGCGCCTATCAGTGAGGATCTCTCAATAGATCGAGACGCAGCGAAATCCAAAATTGCTTTGATCAAAAACGTGCTGCAACAGAAGTTCGAGGGCGATAGGATTATAACCGATTGTAACCAGCAGTTGAACATAATTTTGGAGCAAACCTCGATAGTAGGCCATTCAATGCTGCTGAGAAACTTCGAGCAGCAGAAGAAGGTCTGGGAGGACTTTCTTCAACGATGCGTCTCAAGCAGAGATAAATTGAATCGCCTGTTCGACCAATGGTCCGAATTCGAGAGGGTAGTCGAGCGCCTGGAAGCTTGGCTTAAACAGATCGAAATGCAGGTGAAGGATCAAAGCTTGAAGAGCACCGAGGAAACGAAACACGCGCACTTACAGAAGCTGAAGTCTCTAGAGGAGACTATCGTGGCGAAGGGCGCGGAGTTTAACGCAGCGGTGGAGAAGAGTCAAGGTGTGGAAGCAGAGTCCGACTTAGTCACCAAAGTGTCCCGTCAAGCTACCAGGTACCAAGCGATTAGGAATCAGGCGAAGGAAGCTGTAGCGAAATACGAGCAGTACGTGAAGGAGCATAATCTGTTTAACGAGAAGTACAACCAATTCTTGAATTGGATCAACGAGGTTCAGGACGAGTTGAGGAAACACAGCGAGATCGTCGGCGATCTGGCGGTGTTGCAGAGCCGGCAGAAGCGCATCAGGGACCTCGGGGACGTGCGGACTCGTGAGAACGCCCGTTTCGAGTCCGTCATCGATCTCGGCGAGAAACTCTACGTGCACACCTCGCCGGATGGCAGGGAGATAATCAGGCAACAGTTGAGAAATCTGCGCAGCCTGTGGGACGGATTTTCCGAGGACTTGCAGGGTTCGACGCAGAAGTTGGATCAATGTCTGATGCAGTTTGCCGAGTTCTCGTTGTCTCAGGAGCAACTAACGGCCTGGCTGCGAGACGTCGAGCGTGCGATGCATCAGCACACAGAACTGAAGTCGTCGTTGGAGGAGAAACGTGCGCAATTGCAGAATCACAAGATCATGCATCAAGAGATCATGTCGCATCAGATGTTGGTCGAGTCGGTTTGCGACAAGGCGCAGCAACTAGTCGATCAAACCAAGGACACGTCGCTGAACGTCTATCTGCAGTCCATCAAACAGCTCTTCCAGAATATCGTCGCGAAATCGCGAGACTTGTTGGAGAATTTGGAGGACTGCTGCGAGAAGCATCATCGTTTCAATCTGCAATGCAAATGCTTCTCCGATTGGTTGAACGGGGAACGAGAGAAACTGGCGGAATGCAATGACATAACGGGTGAACGGTCGGAAATATCTCGCAGATTAATGAACTTGACGATGCTGAAGGAGGGTCAGGCACAGGGAGCGGAACATCTCGCGAGGTTAAAGGAGTTCAGTGAAGCTGTGGCTAATAGCACCGCGCCAAAAGGTCGGGAAGTTATCAACAAGGAAGTGATTACCTTGGAAAATAATCTGCGCCAATTTATGGGCGAAATCGGTAAATATGCAAAGCTTAATTTGTACGCGATTTCAAAATTATTAATTAGAAAAATCATTCTTGCTTATTTAATCCACGATTTATTTTTTTATCGCAATCATTTCACAAATTCTGTTTTTTTTTTCAGAATCTGTGGAGGAGCGACTGAAAGCAGCTCTGGAGAGATGGCAGAACTTTGAAGATCAGCTGGAAGTTCACACGAAATGGTTCCGTTCTATGGAGGCGGCGTTCCGAGACCAACAGCTGCAGCCCACGTTGAAAGATAAAGAAGCGCGACTACGCGCGTTTAAAGAGAAACGCGAGATTATCGTGCGGCAGGAGCGGGAGATAGACGAATTCGTAGACAAGTCGCATAGTTTACTGCACGCAAGTGGTATCGAACGCATCAAGCCACTAATTTCCCAAGTCAGCAACAGGTACGTTGAATTATTTCCAAGAAAGCTGCTATCTTTATATTTAGCCTTGTATGCTTATTCAGTAAAATCTTGCTAAATTATGCGATATACAAGAATTCAAAGAATTCACCAAGAAAAAAAAATAATTTTGATATACGTGGAATTCTCTAAATCTTAAATTAGAGGATTTTATTCTTTTTGACCTCAAAAGGATTGCTCTGAAATCAAGAGAAAAATAATATAAACAAGATATTTTTCACTTTATTGAAAGAGGAATATGTTTGCTGTAAAACAGTAAGCTTAGAATATGAGATTATAGGAAAAATCATTTTGAATGTAAAATACTCTTTTTGGGTGTTTAATCTCGCAAAATACAAAAATTCCAAAAATAAAATATATGTTTTAAAAACGCAAGATTTTATCATATTTTATTGTATTTAATAATTTCTAAACAATCAACATTTATTTCATAAATAAAGATACAGGAAGATAAGAAAAGTACATCACTCGCAAAATGTAATTAAATGTTTAGATATCAACTGCTGCATGTGCTCAGTAAAGAAGTGATAAACCGTTGCCAAAGCATCGTAGATGATCATCGCGCTTACGAAGAGAAATTGAAGGCCATCGATGTTTGGCTTACGCCTCTCGAGAAAAATCTGGCTATTTTGAAGAAGGATGAGCTCGGCGGAGATCTCGAGACAAGGAATTCGCGTTTACAAGTCTTGCTAGCCGAGAAAGAGCAAGCTGAGCATCGTTTAGCTAGCTTAACGTCTCTCGGCGATAGGATTCTTCCGGATACTTCCGCTCAAGGACGCGAAGTAATTAGACACGAGTTGCGAAACGCTCGCGAAAGATGGGATCGTTTGGCCGAAGGTATCACTGAGCAACAGAAGAAGCAAGACGCTCAATCCTTACAATGGAGCAGTTATCAAGAGACCCTACAACAGATTCTGACTTGGCTGGACACGATGGAACGTGCAGTTAAACAAGATTCCTCGATTGCGTGGTCCTCCTTGCAGGAAATAAGATCAAAGCTACTCAAATTAAAGGTCCTTTTACATTCTTTTTAATTTTTGTGCTATTATTTGTGAACATATGAAAAGAAAATATGAAAATACGATATCTAACTGTTAATTACGTTTTATTTCAGACTTTACATCAAGAAATCTTAGCCCATAAACGTCTCATCGAAGGCATTTCCGAAAAAGCCAACGCTTTAGTTCAAGTTACCCAAGTTCCATCGGACGTTCATGAAAAAGTCGTTTCGGTTTCGAAGAGATACGAGAAGCTAGTGGATACATCTCAGAAAGGAATATCAAACTTGGAGGCGTTGCTCGATATTTTCCAGCAATTTCACGATCTGCAGAAAGCTTATCAAGATTACCAGAAACGTCAATGGGAACGTTTAGCGAATTACAGCGACTATACAGGAAACAAGACCGCTCTTCAGGCTAGATTAGCTAAAGTTATAGAGATACAGGACGGTCAAAGCGAAGGTGAGATGAAACTAAACGTCCTTGGAGAACACGTGGCCCAAAGTGCGCGTATTTTACCACCTCGCTCGCAAGAATCTATGGAGAGAGATTTAACCAATCTTAGGTAAATATTTTAAAAAGGAAAATAATTAATAATTATTTTATTTACAGAAAGAAATTTTGGAATTAAACGAATTATTTTTTTGTCAGCTATAAATGTATGAATGATTTCTCTTTAGATTCGAAAACAAGAAATTCGTCACAGCTGTAAACGATGTCGTGCGCTGCATCGAGGAAAGAATACAACAATGGAGTGAATACGAAAATTCGTTAGAACGTTTGCTCGCCTGGCTTACTGATGCCGAGACATCGTTGAAGAACTACTGCCTGAAGAATACGCTTGAGGAGAAGCAGGAGCAACTGGAAAAATACCAAGTAAGTTCGAAGTTATTACGACGACGCTGCGTTACAGAAATGCGGTTTTCTTTTGGCTTTATGAATTTGACAAGTGTCTTATTTAACGAGTATCGATTATAAACAGGCCGCTTTGTGTTTATCCCTTGTCACAAAACTTTCCTCATTTATAATGAAACAGTAACATAATTTGAGGTGTGCACATTTAAAGTGTCTAGTTATAATTTCGATTAGATATAGCCGTTTTTCTTCACACGCACTGAACCTTTCACACACACACATACACACACACACACACACACACACACACACACACACACACATGAATATAACACGAATATAAATCTGGCAGTATTAATATTGCAGTTTTTTTTATCTTCGTCCCCTCACAATAGATCGAATACTTTTAAGTCAACGAAAAAGAGAGAAGAAAGTCCCCATCTACGCAAACATTTATCTCCAATCGTAGTGCGTGATTATTCCGTACGCGCAATGATTATATATAATAAAAATTTCCTAGGAACTACAGAAGGTCGCCGATTCGCGAAACACGGATGTGACAGAACTGGTTGCGCTTGGTGACCATCTCGAACAAGTAAGAGCGTGATATGCGAACTGCAAATATCATTTTTGTAACAAGTCAAAATTGTGAGAGAGGCGAATTGCAACAGCTTTACGAGGGGTCTCTTCGACACACGTGCTCTTTTTTCTCATATAATCTTTCAGCTTTTATACAGCTTTTGTCAGAGCAGGGAGATGCCAACGCTTCATCTTGTGATTTTATTAGCGTTAAACGACACGATTAGTAATACGAGATACGTATGCCATTTTATTGAATAAAATCAGTATTTTTCGTCAACATTGAATCTGACTAAAAAAAATATATATAAACAGTTAAATTATTTTATCTCGCTATACAAATATCAATGTTGTGCTAAACATTTTGTAATACTAAACAATTATTTATGCATCGGCAAGGTGAATTTTTGTTAAACTTTTGGTAGCCTATCTACTTGCGTTCAGTAAATACTGCGCTTTCAGCTTCGGAATTTGCAGTAAGATCTGTTTTTTGCTGCACGAATGGAGAGCTTCTTTGAACGCTGAAATTTACATCGAGACGAACAAACGAGCCTGAGATACATCAGGATGGAACATTAAAATTTATTTTTTTTATACTGCATTATACTTTTTCGCGTTTAACACTTAAGTAATAATAGTCTAACCATCACTTAAACAGGCTTCTGCACGTAAGAAGAGAGAATTTTCTACTTCCTTTCTTCGCACATGAATTGTGCGAAACTGCTCCTTAATGAATCTCACTTTGAAAACAGTCAAAATATAAAAGTAATTTTTTTTCAGTCACTGATTGTGAATCTCCGGCAAAATGAGGCTGAATTCGATAAAATGAGCGACGATTCGTCAGAGTTGATGCAAATTAGTGGCGAGACTCGATTTTCTGTTAGCGTTCAGCAAGTCACGTCACGTTTCCAGTCGATTCAGGCGACCGCCAAGGTAAACGTTATACAATAATATTTTTAGAAGATGAATGAAATATAAATAATTAATAATGAAATTTTATTTCGTGTTTATATTATAAAAAATAATTTAATTATTGTAATAAAATCATTACTCTTCAGCATATTTGATGTAAAAAACTAAAATTTCGGTAATATAATTAATTATTAAAAATTTATTTTTAATTAAAAAAAGTAGTATTTTCTAAATAAATTTTTTTGTTATTAATAACAAAAATGTTAATGAAAATTTTCAAAATAAATTTTTTATGTGATGAATAATAATAATGCCAGTAAACTTTTTCTTCTCTGATAATGAAAAATGTTATATAATTTTGCTTCAGGAACTGGTAAAGAAGTGCGAACAAGCGGTCGTAGATCATGCCAGCTATTTAGATCGTTATAAACAATGCTCCGAATGGCTAGCGACCGTAAGAATGCGTTATCAGTCCTCCAAGGAAAGCGCCAGTGATTCGCGTCAGAAGCTGATCTCGAACGTGGAAACCTTAAAAGAACTCTTGTCTCGTCAGTCTTCGTCCACTCTCTTGATTAATAGCACTGTCGAGGCTGGGGAAAGATTGTATCCCACGACTGGCACGGAGGGCCGAGAGATCATTCGTCAGCAACTGCTGGATCTCCAGCAAGCCTTCGAAGAGCTCTACGATGGTATCTCGTCGACCGAACGTGAGCTGCAAGCAAAGATCTCGCGGTGGTCCGGCTTCGACGAGTGCAGCGAGGCCTTCGAGAGCTGGTTGAAGAACGCGGAGGCTCAGTTGAAGCCAGAGATCGAACTGAAAACTACCCTGGATGAGAAACGTGCACAGTTGCGGATCTATCGCACCATTCTACACGATGCTCAAGATCAGCAAGATCACCTGCTGGACCTCCGGGACAAGGCGGACAACTTGCCCGATCGCACAGACAAGATCGATCAAACGCTGAATAATCTGACAAACAGATACAATGTACTATTGAAACGCGCGACGAAATTCGTAGAGAGATACGAAGGTATAGTGAGCGATCATAAGCAGTACAGCAAGGCCGTCTTAGATACGCACGAGTGGTTGGATGCCACGCATAACGCCGTGAGCCTCTGGGGCGACGTGGAGCTGGAGAGAGTGTCCCTGCACACGAATTTGGACCGCCTGACGAATCTGCTGCACAGCCTGCCGGAAGATGAATCGCGAGTGCAGCAAATAAGATCTCTGGGCGAGAAGGTGATACCCGGCACGCTGGAGTCGGGACAGGTGAACATTCGCTCGCAGATCGACACGTCGCAACAGGAATGGGAGAGTCTGATTTCGGCCGTCAAATCCACCATCGAGGCGTTGGAGAACAAGCTGCAGCAATGGAGCGAGTTCGAGACGTCGAAGGAGCGGTGTCTGGCGTGGATGAGGAACACCGATACGAAGTTGCACGCCGTCGACCTCAAGCCGACGCTAGCGGACAAGAAGATTCAGCTCGAGAAGCTACGCGCTCTTCAAGGTGAGGTCCGCGCCAAAGAACTGGAGATCGACGCTGTCGCTGAGCGGGCGCAGCAGCTTCATAAGACCGCCACTTCCCGCACGTCTTACATGTCGGAGTTGAGTATCAAGTATCAACAGATTTCCAGCAAGGTAAAGGACCTCAATAATCGTTGGCATCAGTACGTCGCCACGCATCAGGAATTCGATAATCAATTGGCGGAATGTACCACATGGCTGGAAGACATAAAAAACAAACTCGCTTATTGCTCCGACTTAAGCGCGTCCTCGCAGAAGGATTTGGAGCAGAAAATGGACATTGTGCAAGATCTGTTGTTATACAAGGAGGACGGTTTTACGAAAGTTCAGAGTATCGTTGAACTGGCCCAGGCTGTTTTAGCGAATACAGCTCCGGCCGGCCATCAAACGATCAATGACGCTCTAGCGAAACTTCAGGAGCAGTGGAGTGCCTTGGCGTCCAAGATGCTGGAAACCAAGACGAACTTGGACGACTCGATAAACAAGTGGGCCGGTTTGCTAGAGCAGATACAATCTATCAACAAGACGGTGGAGTACATGCAGAAGTCGGTCGACGAGATTTCGCAGTTTCAAACGACAATGTCGGAGAAGAGAAACCAATTGGAGCGAATCAAGGCACTCGAGGAGAAGGTCCGCTGCGAGAATATCGAGGTCGACAGTCTCAAGTGTAAGGTCGTTGAGATGATCGCGAGCGGTCAGCAAGGATTAGCTGCCTCGCAGGCCCAAGACATACTGAACAGATTCGACGAACTTTTCGAGAAGATCAAATCTCTGTTGGCCGAACGAGAAGAGCAATACAAAGACCACCGTCTTTATAAGGAGGCTCACGACGATCTTATCGGCTGGCTCAGTCGGGCTCGCGAGAAGATACCGTCTATGAAGCAGAGATCGCTCAGTGATAAGCTAGCGATCGAGAGCGCAGTAGTGCCGCTCGAGAGTCTGTTGAACAAGAAAGCCCAAGGTGAATTGTTGGTGGAACATTTGCAGCATACTGGAAAGGTGGTTTGCGCCAGCACCAGTCCTGTCGGACAAGAAGTTATCAGGAACGAAATACGAGCGCTCACGGAAAGTTTCGAGGGATTGTTCAAAGGTAAAAATTATTCAAATTATTTAAAATATTGATGTTAATATACAACTGAAAGTCAATAGTTTTTACAGCCGGAGCTGGATTTGTTTACTCAAAATAATTATAACTAAGTATGCATAAATTTACAAACGTTTTGGATTTCGGCTATCATCAGTATAAAATAAAATAAAATAAAATAATTTTGAGTAGATAAAACCCAACTCTGGCTCTAAAAGCTATTGATTTTTAGTTATATATATTAGTTAATAAAAAAGCCAAGTATTTTAATTTAATTCTATTCTTAGTTAATATCCATACCATTAATTTAAAATTTTAAAATTTTAAAACTTTTAAAATTTAAAATTATTTTTATTTATTATTATATATTTATATTAATTTAATTTTATATTAATTTAATTATTGCGACTGTCACTTACACTTTTAACGTAATTTTAAGTTTAAGTTACTAGTAAAAAATATTAAAATAATCGCGAAGAAACAATAATCACTTTTAACTTACAGAAGACAATAGTAGTCTTAAATGTATTAATAAACAAACTCGTACTTTCTATTGCAGAAATCCAGCAGCAGAAGGATCAATTGGAGGCTACCGTGAGTCAATGGCGCGATTATAAGGATGAATATGAGAGACTCAGCGATTGGTTGCAACAGTTTGACATTCTCATCAAAGCTCAGAAAAATGCTCTCCTGCCGAATTTGAAAGAGAAGGAGAAACAGGTGCAGGAAGTGAAGCAGTTACTCGATAATTTAATAAAGGGCCAAGAGCAGATTGATAAATTCAACAAGACGGCCGCCGGTTTGCTTTCGTCTCACTTGGACACTTACGTTAACAATCAGCTGCGGCACTTGAACTCGCGTTATCAGGTGCAGGTGAATCTCGCGAAGGATGTATTGAACAAGGTCGAGACCAATTTGAGTCAACATCGGGAATACGAAAGCAATCTTGAGAAAGCTCGCGACTGGATTGAAAACGCAAAACAGATTATACGTCAAGGAACAGAAGCTGCCTCAAGCAGCAGTCGCGAGGAACTGCAGAATAGACTCGACAAGATCCAGGAGCTATTGAGGAAACGTGAGGAAGGCCAGAATCTGATACATCTGACCGTGAATTGCGGCGAGAAAGTCATGAGGAACACACGGTCGGACGGTCGCGAGGAGATCAACGCTCAGTTGAAGGAGATCCAAAATGACTGGGAGCGCCTGGTGAAGAAGATCTCCACCACAAAAGTGCATCTCGAGACGAGCCTGTTGCAGTGGGCGGACTACAGTTCGTCGTACTCGCAATTGCAGCAATGGATTAACGATCGCGAGGCGAAGCTGCAGCAGGTGTGCGAGCAGAAGGTCTCCAAGGCTCGGAAAGGCCTAGTCGGACTGAGCTCTTTAGCGATCGGAGAGAGGAAGGCGAACCTGCGGCAAACCAACAGTATCGTACAGGACATCGTGGCGTTCGAGCCCATGATTCAGTCTGTCACCACGAAGGCCGAAGACCTGCAACAGGCGACGCCGGCCACGGAAATCTCGATCAAATACGAGACTCTGAGCAAGCAGGCTCAGGAATTGTACGCGAAGCAGAAGGAGACGGTCGAGCAGCATCAGGCCTTCATTGACAGCGGTAACGAATTTGTTCAGTGGATACGAGCAGCGAAAGAGAGACTCGGCAAGTGCTCGGAGCCAACAGGGGATAAGGAATCTTTGGCCAGCAAAATCACGCAGCTCAAAGTTCTGCAGAGCGAATTGCCCGAGGGTCAGAAGAAGTTGGAGAGAGCTTTAGAGCAAGGAAACGCTGCTTGTCAGATTGCAGATGCTGAAGACAAAGAGATAATCGAGGAAGAGGTGGCGCTACTGCAAGAAGAATATGATAACTATGTGTAAGTGGAATAAGCAAACTTAATTTTTTTTTAATGTAAAAAGAAATATAATGAAAGATTAGATTCTATACTTTTGTATTTTTATAATATTTATATATGTATTATGGTTTACATAACAGGGATTCGCTAAATAACACGAAGAGCTTGCTCGAGGTCGGCATAGTAAAGTGGACCGAATACGAGGATCAGTTCTCCGAAGCGACAGAGTGGCTTACGCAAACTGAACAGTTGGTTCAAACATTTAACAAATTGCAAGATGGTCTGGAAGAGAAGAAAAACGTTCTCGAGCAGTTTCAGATTCATTTGCAAACATTGTTTGACTGGCAAAAGGAGTTAGACCGCTTAAACATGAAAGCTCAGATGTTGCTGGAAACATGTGCTGACACGAGAATTTCAAATGCAATAACACAACTCACTACCAAGTATAATGCATTGTTATCTCTGGCTAAAGAAATAATGCGGCGATTGGAATTGCATTATCAAGTAATTACAATTTATTATTGTCTAATTATTGTAAAAATATATTTACAGACATAGATAGATATGTGGAGATTTATTAATCAAAATTTTTGTAATTTCGATTTTAAATACACTTTTTTTATCACGCGAATATAATTTGTATATATTTGTATAAATATACAGTAATTAAATCAAATTCTTAAAATGTTAATTAGGAACATCAACAACACAATACCTTATACCAAGAGTGTCAAGATTGGATCGAGCGCACACGAGATAAATTGAACGAATGTAAAGACATTCCCAGTACGTTGACCGAGGTTAACAATAAGTTGCATACGTGTAAGGCTATTCGGCAGACCTTGGAGCAAGGTCAAAACAAATTGCGATACGCTCTGGAATTGAAAGAGAAAGTCATCATGAATACGGAGCAAAATGGTGCGGCGAAGATTCAAGAAGACACCGAGAACCTAAAAAGTGAATTTGATAAACTGTTGGTTGACGTTGAAGATGTGAGACAAAGATTGTCAGCGAGAGCGAGCATGTTAGAGGAATTTAACAAGATTCATCGACTTATTTCGGATTGGTTGGAGGAGGTCGAAGGCAAGGTTCAAACAGCAGACGTTTACCGAAACGATCTCAGCGAGAAACGCGCTCTGTTAGAAAAATATAAGATCCTCCAAAGAGACATTCACAGTCATGGCGAGACGGTTGATCGCTTGAAAGTTCGTCTCACCGAGAATCCCAGCATATCGAAAAATCCTTACGAATTGACACTCACTAAATACGACAGTCTGAAGAAGTTGATTTCCGAAAAGATTCGTGTAAGTAAAACTTATCTTTTTAAATTGCAAATAGGCATATAATATAAAGCTGAAATACACAGTATAATCGGGAAAAAGGTAGTTTTAATTGTTTTAATTCAAAATTTATAGATTCTAAGTTTTTCGTGAAAACAGAAAATCTTATTAAAAAAAAAAAATTATTTTACACTATTATTTATTATAATAGAACTCAATACTTTATAACTTATAATAGCCAGAATTCCTATTATAATAACCAGAATATTTGATCAATCTTACAAGATTTTTCTGATTGGTCCGTTTTTAATTAGAATTTTTTTCAGTGTATCATTTCGATTTGTTTCGAAACCCAACTTATAATATTCTACTATTTTTTTTTGTTATTTTAGAACTTGGAAGATCAAGTCAAAGATCACGAAAGATTCCAACAGGCTCTGAATGAGGCAAGTGACTGGGTGCGTCGAACAAAAGTCGAACTCCAGCAGTACAGTGACACTCACGGCGAAAAAGAGCGAATTATTGAACGAGAGAATAAAGTCAATCAAATCATTTCGTCGTTGCCGAAAGGCGACACGTTGATCTCGAAGGTGATCGAGCTGAGCGACGTTGTGATCTCCAAGACGGGACCCGAGGGTCAAGACACCATCAAGCAGGACATGAAACAGATACAGGCTGACTGGAAATCCTTGCAAGCACAGTGTCACGATTCACAGCAGACTCTTGCCAATTGCATTTCAAGCTGGTCCCAGTTCACGAACACGTTAGACGGCATGAAGCGGTGGATAGATCACTTTCAAAAGAAGATCGCGGACGAGCAGACTAAGGAGAACAAAACTCCAGAGGATTTAGAACGTTGCAAACGTCTGGTGGAGGAGGCGGTTAAGCAGAAACCAGTTTTGGAGGACTTGAATGACAAATGTGAAGCTCTGTTGGAGATTAGTGCTTGCAGTTGGGCGCGAGATAAGACGGTACAGTTGCAATCGGCGTATACGTCACTCTTGACCGATGCGCAAGGGCTCGTTTCAAGAGTCGAGAAGAATCTAGCCGATCACACTGAATTCTTGAAGGCCAAGAAAGAAATGGAGGATTGGTTACGCACCGCTCAGGGCTCCGTAGAAGATTGCATCGGTGTGGGAGACACGGCTTGGGCGAAGGATAAATTAGAAACTTTGAGAGTAAGTTCATAGAAAAAAAAATAGAGAATATTTTTGAAATGATTGATTAACCCTAGGCTGTTACATCTTTTTTCGAACGAGATTTCGAACACTGCTAATGCAATTTTCGATAAGCTGCAGTTTAAAAACTGTCAAAAATTTCTGAAAAAATTCTGAAATATAGTTTAAACCAAAAAAAATATTTTCCAATTATAAAAATTAATATTTTAATTAATTTAATTTTTTAATATTTTAATTATTTAAAAGAAATTGTTAAAAACAAATTTTAAAATCACATTTTGCTTGAAAAATCAACTTTCTTTTAAGTTAAAAATTTAGGATTACACTCTCAAGATATATTACTTTAATAAAAAAGTTAGTCCATAAATAAAGCTTCGAAAAAAAGATATTTATTTTATATTGAAGGAGAGCATTTTTTTTACTAAAAAAACTCGGCCAAAAATAAATATTATTTGACAGATTTATTGAGTAAACATAAGAGCAGAATTTAAACAAATTTAGCTATGTAATCTATTAATGATAAAATTATTTTAATTCACGCAATAGCTGGTTGCGACACGTATGACGGAAGGCCAACATCTACTATCAACGCTGCAGAACGCCTTCGCAAAGGCAATTAACATGGCACTTCCAGAGCAACAAGATCAGTTACGATCAGACATGGCCAATCTACGCTCGAATTGGGAACAGTTGAGCATGGACCTCAATACGGTTCAAGCCAAAGTAAAATCGGTTTTGAGCCGATGGGAGGATCACGCGGAAGCGTATAATAAATTCGCAAGGTGGTTAGAAGAGAACGAAGGTGTAGTTAAAGGTACTCCAGATACAAAGGGCGAGTTCGGTGAAATGAAGACAATGCTCGAACGGTACAAACATATTCAAGAGGAAATTCGCAATAAGAAGTCCGATTTAGATCACCTGATGGCGGAAGCCACGGAACTGTCAGCATGGGCGAAAAACAACAAGACACTAAACGAAACAAAACAACTATTAGATCGATGGAAGGCACTGGCCGAACTCGTCGGCGAGAGGAGAAAGCTGATGGAAAACGAGATGCAGGAGTACAACGCGTATCACGCTGCTCTGCAAGAAACAGAAAAGTGGCTGTTGCAAATCTCCTTCCAACTGATGGCACACAATTCTCTCTACATCACCAACAAGGAGCAAACGATCGAGCAGATCAAACAGCATGAAGCGTTATTAGCTGAAATTCAGAAATATCAGGAAGTACTGGACGAGCTAAAGTCGAAGGGTCACGGTCAGATAGATCGATACGTCGGCGCGAATCCTACTATTAGATCGACCATAGAGACGCAGCTGCAGAACGTTCAGGATAGTTATAATTCGCTGCTGAACACTGCCCTGCAAATTAAGAACAGATTGGCGGAGTCTCTGGCCAAGTTCCAAGAATACGAGAACACTTTGGAGAGTATCATGAAGAATCTGGACATGTACGAGGTAGAAATGACTCAGGAATTGGAGGCTCCACTGGATAATTTAACTTCTGCCGAGCAGAGCCTCGAGAACGCTCGCACTCTGCACAACAAGCTGCAAGCTGAAAAAGCTCGACTGGCATTAGCCGTGGAAGCCTGCGAGGCTGCTGCGGCCTGTGTCTCTAGACCTGGGAGTCCTCTCGATGCTCCACCCATTCAAGTCCCCGCGAGAGAAGTCGAAGTCAGAACAAGACTTGATGATCTCATTGACCAGGTACGTTAATTTCACTTATCATCCAGATAGGGCACTTTTGTAAAAAATGCCCAATTATTGCTTCTTTCCATTCATAGCATTTCGCAATAATTGTCATAAGGTGATTCTGCAAACATATCTTTCGTTAAAAAAGAATTTTATAATTATAAGTTATAAATATTCATAAAATTGTGAAACAAAATTATTTAAAAAATAAAAAAATTTCTTTCTATTACTTGAATAATAGTTGTATAATTTTATGCTGTAACGATTTTTACAAAAATTAATTTCTAAAGTATATTCAGTAATAATTATGCTAAAATGATTTGCTCTAATATTACAATTATATAAGAATTTATTTTAGGCATCAATTTTCTAAAGATTGCTATATGTTACAATAATTAAATTTAGAATTCATAATTTTAAAAGTTATATTTAGATTTATTACACAATATATGTACTATACATTATATTTTAAAATTAAAATGATTTAAAATATAATATTTTTGCATGCGTTCCTATCTGAGCAATTAGTTTAATGAAATTAGTAATTATAATTCCATAAATTAATTAATATTATAAAATCTAATGTAAAAATATATAAAGAATGTAAACATAAATGATTTGTTTAATATCAATATAAATACAAATATTGAAATTGTACATGCTTTTGAAATTATATTCTATATCTTTGATGCTATTATAGATACAAACACATTTGGCGAACGTGATGAAGACGGTGGGTGAACTTGAGGAGCAGCTACGACAAAAGAATTCGCTCCGTGCTTGGATTAATCAGCAACGGGCCCTCTGCGCCGAATGGAAGTCACGACCAGCGAAACTGCGAGCGGAAGCTGCCCAGGCCGAGTTACAGGCGATGAACGAGTTACTCACCAACGTGGGCGAGCGTCGCACTCGAGCATTGGCAGAATTATCGATTCACGAGGAGGATCACGACATTGAGGAGGGATTGAACAAGCTTGAGGGCGAACTGACTGACGCAATCGCCGGAAAACAAGCGGCGCAGGATCTCATCCAGAAGTACAGATCACAGGTGCAAGATATTCAAACGTGGCTGGACGGCTTATCGAAGAAGGTCGACATGATCGAGAAGGGTAGCGGACTGACTATCAGTCAGAAGATTTCAAATCTCAAGGACATCACGGGCGAGTTTGAGTCTCAGGGTGCGGAGAAACTGGCAGAGGTGAAAAAACTGGGCGACCAGGTGATGGACTCGGTCAGCAATCTGGACTCTCAGCAGATAGAGGAGCAAATCAAATCGGTGGAGAGGCGGTATGCGGACATCGGTAAAAAGTTACAGAGGAAAGCCCAGGTCTTGGAAATGACGGCGCAGGGCATCGAAGCAACTAGGCGAGAAATCGAGGAGAATCGCGAGTGGATTGAGCAGAAGAAGCAACAGGTGAAGATGCCCGAGTTGCTTGGCTTCGAAAGTAAACAGGCGGAAGAAAGACTGCTCACTCTCAAGGTAATTCTTTACTTTATTTGTTATTTTCTCTTCAAAGACTGTTAATATACATTATTCTTTAACCATAATATTACAGGCTATGCTAAAAGAGGCGGATGGAAAGCAATTGATTATAGACACGCTAGAGAAGAGAGTCGGAAATATGCAAAACGAGCTAGAGACCAGCGAGCAGCAGCAATTGGAAGCCGACACGAGGTCCCTGCGTGGCGAGCAGGTTGAGTTATGCGCCATTTTGAGGGAAGAAATATCCGTGGCGAGTGCGGCGGTTGATGCGCGTCGCAAATTGGAAGCTGACATTGAAAAGGCACGAAATTGGATGAGGTCCAAAGGCAACGACTTGAAGAAACTCAGCGGATATCTGCCGCTGAAAGCTTCGAAGGTTGAACAAGACATTGCGCAGCACAGCGGATTGGAAGCGGAAATTGAGTCCTTTAACGAGAGCAACCTTAAAGATATTCTTAAACAAGGGCACAGTTTGCTGAAGGATTGCAATGCGGACAGTCGCGCCAAACTCCAGGCTCTTTTGGACGACCTAAGTAAGGATTATGAGGAATTGAAGAAGGAGGCAAAGGAGAAGCAAGCCTCGTTGGCGGATCTTCTTCAGGGACGCAAGACTTTTGAAAATGAATTGGACAAGTGTCAACGATGGATTAAGGAAGCTGAAGTAGCAACATCCTCCGAGTTGCGACCTTCCAGTCTTGATATTCTTCGTGAACAACTTGCTAAAGTACGTATATGTCCCTTATCAACAAAGGATAATTAATTATAAATAAAAATTAAATATCTAAATTGGCTATAGAAATTAAAACGATATTCACTAGGATTTTGATGCATCTTGTATATTTTTTAAATGTATACATTTGAAGAATATATAAATTTTTTATATAAACGTTACAATAAACATACATAATACAATAAGCGTTTCTTTTTATTTACAGTATGATCGATTGAAGAAGGAGGCGCAAGAGTACGGCGATGACATAGAAAAGATAAACCAACAGGGAAAATCAATTTTGCCGACTGTGAGCGACGCCGATAAGCAGGAATTGAGCGAACAGCTGAAAAATATGAAGGAAGCTCACGGACGAGTGGCCGGTGTGATAAATGAGAGAGCACTCGCGCTTCAGAAGAGTATAGACGAAGCCGAAGAAGCTGCTGCGCGAGTGGCGGAGGCAATTCAATTCATGACGGACATTCAGAAAGAACTTCACGATCTGAACAAGCCGATCGGCGCTCGTGTGGAAGACGTGGAGGGAATGTTGGCCGCCTACGAAAGAATTCTGGATGAACTCAAAGCAAACAAGGCTAAACTGTCCGATCTGCAATCCGCTAATGTGGGAGATCTACACGGCGTGCTAGCCCAGCAAGACGATCTAATAAGAGCTCTCGAAGCGCAAATAGCGAAACTCCGTCAGCTGCTGCTACTACGACAACAGTTCATCGCCTTGATCGCAGAGATTACTACTTTCATTGCCAAGTATACTGAAATTGTCCGGGATATCGAGAAATCTGGACAAACAACGGAAGAGAAAATTAAAAGGTGCTGCATATGATGATATAAATAAAAACAACCCCCCCCATGCACAAAATTTGCAGTTACATTGTAGCAATATTGCTGCAAGATTGCAATCTTGTTGCAATATTGCCATAATGTAACCGCAAGTTTTGTGCTGTATGGAAACATACGTTAAAATTTAATTAAAAATTTAATTTTATCTGATTTTAGAATTATTTATAACAATAATTCTTTAATTAAGATATAAATAAAAACAATTCCCATTGCAACAAAATTGCAATATTGCTACCATGTAACTACAAGTTTTATGCTGTAAATATACATATACTTTAAAATTTAACTCAAAATTTGATTTTATTTGATATTAAAATTATTTATAACATCAGGTCTAATTAATTTAATTTGCTAAAAATTACAGATACGACGACGTTATATTGAAGATTCAGGAATGCGAAGCTACTCTCGCTAGTGCGACGGACAAAGGACAGCAAATAGCGGCAGAAGGTTCAGTCGTAGATAGGAATAACGTTACGGAACAACTGCAATCGTTGAAGCAACAGTTACAAGCCCTCCGAAGAGCAGTAGAGACGCAAAGAGAGCAGCATGAACTGGCAGCGGCCGAGCACAGAAGACTCGCTAACGAATTGGCGGACATCCTTGATTGGCTTGAAAGCAAGGAGAAAGAAGTGAAATCCAGACCGCTGCTGGAGAGAGATCCAACGAGTGTCGAGGCGGAATTGAAGAAACATCATGCTCTTTGCGCCGATGTAAACGAGTACCTGGATAGAATCAGAAATCTGAAAGAGTCGCTGCGACATGAAGAAGGAATGCCTGGATCCTTAAAAGAGATGCTCAGCGAGGCGGTTTCCTTGTTGACATCCTTACCGCGAGAGATGGAAGAGCGTGGAAATTATTTCGAGAGTAATATGCAAATGAGACTGGATTACGCAGCTCTTACAGACAAGCTTCGTAACTGGGCTCGTGAAGCTGAGATTCGACTCGAGAGCAACAAGGAGGGTCTCGACTTTGAAAATATTCTTAGCGATTTGGAGGAACACAAGGTGAGAAGCTCTCCTTATTATTTTCTTAACTTAGATTATTTAAATTATTTAAATTAACAAGTTAGAGATGAAGTTTCGATTAATAATAACTAATTGTATTTGTAAAATTCCGTGAATAAATAAATTTAATGGTCAACTTTTGTTGCGTTTTTAGATATATTTCAGCTCTGAACCTTCGATACGCGAACTCGTGTCACAACAGATTCAACAGGTGGCAGATAAGATCTGGCCATCTTTGGATGGTTACGAGCAGGAGGAACTAAGTGCCCAGCAACAGCAGCATACTCAGTTGTTAAAGAACACCCTCAATACGGCTAAGTCACAACGCTCGCGTCTGGAACAGGGTGCAGAGATGTGGAAAGAGTATACGCAGAGCCTGGAACGTGTCCACGCCGTTATCAGCAGAACTAGATTTACGGATGAACCGGTCACTACATTAGCTGGATTGCAATTCAATATTCAGAAAATCACACATGCTCTCAATGACATTCAGGTGTGTTAAAAAAATGTGTGTAAATAATATAGATATAAATAATTTTTTCTTTCTACTTATGAGTAACTATATATCTTTTATATTACAAAAACAATTAAAAGAAATTAAATAAATTATTTAAATTAAAATAAGTTTATATTTATGTTTGCAATGAGATATTTTTATACATAAATAAGAAAAATATTTAAAAATTATAACAAATTTTTTTTTACACACACATTCGCGTACATTTAAAAGAAAAATTATGTTGATTTATATATGACATAATACATTATGTTTGATAATAATTAATTTAATGCATTTTTATCGTTTCTTTAAATTATAATTTTTATAGAATCAGCAATTTGAGTTGGATCTTTTAAACGAACGTGGGCGAGAGGTCCTTCGACTTGCAGACCCTAACAATAAGAAAAAGATAGAATCGCAGCTGTCTGAGATCAATTCGGAATGGCGCGAATTAGTTTCGGGACTCGAAGGACGTAGGGATGCCCTCGAGGCATTATCACGACATTGGGAAGACTTGGAAGCGCGATGGGCTCTTATTGAAACGCGATTGACTGCGACTGAGGAAAAGAACAAGCTCGTCGACCCGGTGGTGCGGTCAAAACAACATTTAAGCGACACCGTTAAAGCATTAGAAGTAAGTAACAATTTTCCAAGTACGGATAAAATCATTCTTATAAATAAATGTATAAATACGAATAAAAATGTTTCTTGAGGAAGAGTTAATCATCGGAATTAGCATGAAAATACTTCAGTATGACGTAATCCACGAAACGTAAATCAATTGTATAAAAATAGCTAAGAATATTGAAAATGGGTTGAGCATATCCTATTGAGCAATATATATATATATATATATATA